>CAJUYH010008693.1:0-14964 GCA_910591685.1 Galerucella tenella
ATTTCATACAACCACATTTGAGATATGGATGAGCTCTTAGAGTTTTAGTTCAATATTGTTTAATGAGTAATTACTGTTATTCGACCTAATTTTCACATGTCTAAGGGTTTTCAAATAGTATTCTGGAGTAGTATGTATACCATCTAAAACATAAATGTTAAATGAGAGCCAAGGGCAATATTATGATATATGCCTCAAATATAAGAATTATCAAGTATCCACTAAAACAGTCATGGAAGAGCTCTATGTTCGATGGCTAGTTTCTACCAGCATACCAAATCTTAGGAAGAATAAAATAAAAACTTACAGTTTCAGAGCTTGCGAAGGCTATAAATAATTCGTATATGAAAACTTGCCAAGTCAGACCCTAGGCTTCAATATACATGGTGTAGATTTTGATACTTACAATGGGCTGTACCTGGAGAGCGGAAAGCGATATCAAAAAAATTTTAAAATCGTTCCAGCGGTGAGGTCCCATAGAATATGGTTTCCAGCGGCCCCACTAATAATTATACAGGGTGTAAAAATAAGGCAGAAATATTAATTTGACAACAAAATGAGAAAGTGTTGATTGTTGAACTACGGAGATGTTAATTGATTCAGTAAACGTTCAAAATAGTTTCCATTATTTTGTGAACAACCTATTTTTGAACTCCTAACAAAGGTTGTCAAATTTTTCTCCAGTGATGTAACGACATGCTTGACTAATTCTTCATCCTTAATTGTCGATTGATGTTAAGTTTTATAAACAACCTGACCTTATTTGAACCCACAGACAAAAATCAGGTGGCGGTGAGTCTGGTTACTTAGGTGGCTACTCAATGCGATTTCTCCTTCCAATCCATCTATTTGGATAATTATTGTCCACCCAGTCCCTCAATACGTTCAGCATGATCGTTGTATTGCATTGATTTGGACAACGTGATCTTCTTCACTAGTTTCAACGATATAATCGTTTCGAACGGTCGCTTGCTGGCGACGATATGGCAAGTGTTTTTTTTTCTTTGAAAATGGCACAATTGCATAAGCCAGTGCTTTTTGGGGACCGGAAGTTTGATGACATTTCAAGGAAAAGAAATAAAGTTGTATACATTGGAGGCGAAATATTTCATGCGAGAAGCATTTAAATAGTATTCTTGATCGGATAGCATTTGTTCTCCAGTTACAATTATGTTACATCGCAACAAGTTATTTCTATTGAAAAGCAGTTGATGAATGTGATTAAGAAGTGGGTATATTAGATAAAACAAATTATTTAGAGAAAAGGTGATGATTTGGTCGAAGCAACTTTCTATCCAAATGGGATGGGAAATTTATGGAATGAAATAACAACAGGTGTTGAAGAGAAGCTGAGAAATTTCAACAACATGGTAAACGACACTTTGAAATTTGATAAATTTCATGCGATTAGGGCTCTCTATGAAGTTTTTATGATACATAAACTTACGGCAAAGGAACCTTGAGAGTTCGAAAATTCACCTATTTAGTTAGCAAGAGTTTATCAGAATTTATAGGTGGAACTGGAGATATGGTGAATCACGTTGGGGCTAGGGAGTTAATCTCGTTTTATGTAAGTTGATTATTTCAAAGACTATGAAACGTTAACTTTGTTAGTTAACATTTCAGATAATAAAAATGTGCAATAATGACTTCAGAATTTTGATTTTTGGTGGAATAGTCTATATATATATATTACCTAAAAATATTTCATTCAAATATTTAATAAATTATTTAACTTTTGTGATTTGTGGTGGAATAAACTAGAAGACCAAAAATCAATATTCAAGAGATATTTTACCGCGAAATTTGAAATTTCGAATGGCCTTTAAATACGGATGAGAAAGGTACCGGCAGGTCTTCTCTCATCGTCTGTTGTCGTAGCAAGTTGGAACTGTGCAGTAGTCCAAGTAATAAATTTAACAATTTTCACAAAATCTTTTAAGCAGCCGTAACTTTTTAAGTTCCCATCTGGATTACTGGTATGATATTTTATTTGTTACCTTTATATTTTAAAAATTTCACAGTTAAATATTAATTTTCAATGAGTAATTTTTTTTGTACTAAATGGATACCCATTTTGGAAGCCACATGGTTATACCTTTCCTCTCCTAGCTAGCTAAGTTTTATAATAGATATTTTTAGTTTAATATTATTGTTCCTTATTTTTTTTGTCAATTCAAACCATATATTTGTCCAAGATGAATCCTTAGGCTCAATTTTTTTATATTGTAACTATTGAGCTGGACAGATATCCTCATGCTAAAATTTTTTTTCTGTTATTTTTTTTACTTATACCGAAATAATTATTGTAGCACAGTTCCCTGGACAAAGTTTCCTGGACACAGTTCCCTGGACAAAGTTCCCTGGACAAAGTTCCCTGGACAAAGTTCCCTGGACAGTTCCCTGGACAAAGTTCCCTGGACAAAGTTCCCCGGACAAAGTTTTTTTGGACACAGTTCTCTGGACACAAGTTCCTGGAACACCGTAATGGATAATCTATAATAAATTCCTGACAAACAGTTTTTGGATTCAAATTTTTTTTGAGACATCAAGTACTTGAAATACAACATCCCGAAGCTATAGTCTATAGTCTACCTGATAAAAGTTTTTTTTTAACATGGAGTAACCTGGATACAGTCCATAGAAGTATACCAACAGCTCAAGTTCAACTTCATCTTCATCATCATATGTTTATTTGTGCTAAGTATTTTTTTTATATCTTTTTAAATATTGTCTACTAACCCATTTTTTGTAATTTCGAAATCGTAAATATATACATTTTTTTTACGTAGTGGTTTTATTTATTATACAGAAACTAAGTTATTTCTTTTTTTTAACAGATTAAAAGTTAGCTGACCTTTAGATTTGATTTTCTTTCTAATTTTCTTTTGGGAAAGAAAATTAGTGGCGCCCTGAAATTGCTTTCTCTTTTCTTTCTAGTTTTGCTAAAAAAAATTTAACTTTTTTCTTTACATCAATAAGGTAACAGAGCCCTGTGAACTGGCTTAGTTTACCTCCAAATCTATTGGTTAGTTAGGCAAGAACCTGCATTATTCAACATCATTTTTTTTAATTTCATTGGAGCTCAAGCGTTAAACATTTACTGTTTCAACTACTAGTCCCACCTACCTTGCGATAATCAGAGAGAAATGTACTTTAACCAAATTTTGTCATATTCGGATGATAATAACCCAGAAAAAAGCCTTGAAAAACGAGGATAATGAACCTGTAATTTCCATTATTTCCAGCTTGTGATACGTTTCTAAGTAATTTGAGGTTGCTATTAGAAACAAAATATGGTAGTAAAAACTAAGTATAGGTGCGAGTGAGTAGCACTATCGGAAAGATGTGGATTGTTTATCGGCAGCTGAAGATGAAAAACAATTCAATCCTGACGTGACGTGAAATGAATTCAATTTATATCTTTGTATTTATGATGTTTCTTAAATTGTATAATTGTTTTATCTAAATAATGAAACAACCCTTAACTTAATACTCAATGGGTTAGGTGTTCATAGATGGAAAAATTGGAAATATAATTACGCAGGCTCTTGACAAACTGAATTTGAATTTGAAGATAACAAATCCAGTTCTCAGGGCTCTGTTATCTGATGGAAGTTAGTTAAATGAATATTATAAAAAAGAAAAGTGTAAAGGACGCCACCAACAAAATAGAGAAAAATTGAAATTTAAAAATCAGCAAACTCCTTACTGGTCTGCTATAGGTCTGCCTATGAAAAAATAGATACTAGGATACCTACACTGAAGTTAATGTAATTATGGTTTCTGTGTGTCAAATGAAACTTTTCAGCTGAAACATTTATAAATAATAATAATAAAAAAAATTTGTTATCAGTAAATATTTAGTAACAGGAATTTTTAAAGGTTGAAAACCTAAAGTAGACTAGAAAGTAAAAATTAATAATTCATAATTAATAGATTGTATATATTTGGATGACATTCAAAATTTGAATAACCAACCTATGAATATATCCTGTCAGCGACGGCCATGTTAAATTTTTTTTTCACCAATTAGATTGCACTGTCAAATTTTATATAAAATATCTATTCTATAATTCAGTCAATTTATTGTTAGTTATTGGAGAAAGTCGAATTGGCTAAGTATTATATTAAATGAAGATTCCTTTTTCCCCATTCTTGAGAGGAGACAAGGTTCATACTCATAAGATTTCGTTTTTTTTTCAGCTTCTTTGATTAGCATGTGCTAGATTCCTGACTGGGTATATTTGAGCTGACATATATAGTCATCAAGGTATTAAATTAGTTTAATTGGATTTGAAGTATTAAAATCACCACTCACACAAGAGTCTTCATATGAATTTTATCACTTGGCTGAAGCTTTTTTACAATAATTTGATAAGATTACATCAATCTTTCTTGTTTGAGACCTTTTTACTTTTCTCTTACGATTGTTTTACGTGCTACTTCTTACTGGCATTATTGGGTCATTACTAATCATTGGACTACTATCCATACTTCGCGTAGAGTGCTATACTTATGATATGTGAATTTGAGGATCTGCTAGTGTTCTGGGAGTCGTAGAATAATCTGGTTTTGGTTTACTGGAAGTTAGGAAATGCCACGCTCTCCCTGTTGCTGAAACTGATACAAGTCACCGTTTCATCACAAAGAAATTTTACAGCTCACGGGGAAAAGCCCGTTTCACATAAATAGCTGGTGTCTTTCCAATGATAGAAATAAACCCTATAATTATCACTGTCACAATGAAGTTCCACGAACATCTCGATTAAAACTAGAGCTACTGTGCCATAAGACACGTTTCATTTCTTTGTTGTATATATGATCTTCTTCCATTAGTAGTTTGACTAGTTCAAGATACTGAAACAAGTGAATAATAGGCTATTGGATGAAAGCAAGTAATTCGCATTCTGCCCTTTCACATGGATGAAAATTTAAAAAAAAGAAATTAATGTAGGAGGTAGGTATCATGAATCATATACTTACCAAAATTGTTAACAAACAGTGCGGATTGTCAGAGTAACACTCAATACACCTTCTGTATTCTACATTTTCACTTGTGTGTTAATATTGATCCTTATTGAAAAATTATGGACGAGCTTCAGGTTGTCTGAGACGGATAAATTGAAATTCTAGCACAAAATATGGTGTTACCCGGAAGGAAGTCATTCTGTGGCTATTGATATTCTTCTTTTGATTGTGTGTCTGAGCCTGGGCAGACCGCCAGTTTGGCTGGATATTTGGTTAAAAAGGCCGGACCCCTACATTTTTGAGGATATTGTGTCTTAGTATTGGTATAGGTGCGATAAAAAATAGTTTTTAAAATCAAACTTTTTTTTATTATTACTATAAATCTTGTTAAATTGTAATGAAATATTAATAAAATCGGATGCCAAGTAAAACTAAGTACTTTATTATTGGTCAGTCATCAAACAAAATTGAATTCTGATTAATTATTCGACCAATTCTCAGAATTTTTCTTGAATTCTAGCGAAATGTCATTGCAAAAATAATTCTTATTCACCTGCTATCACTTTTCCCAAAGCAAAACGGTGAAACCAAATTGTTTAAGATTGAGCGCCAATGAAACACTAAAAAGTCCAATGACGTTAAAAAAATGATGTTGAATAATGCAGGTTCTTGCCTAACTAACCAATAGATTTGGATGTAAACTAAGCCAGTGCACAGGGCTTTGTTACCTTATTGATGTAAAGAAAAAAGTTAATTTTTTTCAGCAAAACTAGAAAAAAAAGAGAAAGCAATTTTAGGGCGCCACCAATTTTCTTTCCTTTTCTTTCCTGAAAGAAAATTAGAAAGAAAATCAAATCTAAAGGTCAGCTAACTTTTAATCTGTTTAAAAAAAAAGAACTTAGTTTCTGTATAATAAATAAAACCACTACGTAAAAAAATGTATATAATTACGATTTTGAAATTACAAAAAAATGGGTTAGCTCCACCTCCACTCCATCCTACTTATGAGGATGAAGATGAAGTTGAACTGGAACTGTTGAAGAGCTTCTATGGACTGTATACAGGAAACGGTATTTGGGAAACTGTATCCAGGTTATTTTATGTTTAAAAAAAAAACTTTTATCCGGTAAACTATATCCAGGAAACTATAGCTTCGGGATGTTGTTATGCAAGAACTTTGTCTCCAAAAAATATTGTATTCGGTAAACTACTATTCCATGAACTGTTTGTCAGGAACTTGATATAGGTACTCCACTACTGTGTTCCAGGAAACTGTGTCCAGAGAACTGTGCTACAATAATTATTTCGGTATAAGTATAAAAAAATAACAAAAAAATTTTAGCATGAGGATATCTGTCCAGCTCAATTGTTACAATTTAAAAATTGAACCTAAGGATTCATCCTGGACAAATATAAGATTTGAATTGAAAAAAAAAATATAATAACAATAATATTAAACTAAAAATATCTATTATAAAACTTAGCCAGATAGGAGAGGAAAGGTATAACCATGTGGCTTCCAAAATGGGTATCCATTTAGTACAAAAAAAAATTACTCATTGAATATTGAAATTTTTAAAATATGAATGTAACAAGAAAAATAACATACCAGTAATCCAGATAGGAACTTGAAAAGTTACGGCTGCCTATTAGATTTTGTGTAAATTTGTTAAAATTATTACTTGACTACTGCAGAGTTCCAACTTGCTATGTCAACAGACGATGAGAGAAGACCTGCCGGTACCCTTCTCATCCGTATTTGAAGACCATTCCAAATTTTAAATTTCGCGGTAAAATACCTCTTGAATATTGATTTTTGGTCTACTAGTTTATTCCACCACAAATCATAAAAGTGAAATAATTTATTAAATATTTGAATGAAATATTTTTAGGTAATATATATATATATATATATATATATATATATATATATATATATATAGACCATTCCATCAAAAATCAAAATTCTGAAGTCATTATTGCACATTTTTATTATCTGAAATATTAACTAACAAAGTTAACGTTTCAACGGGCTAATAAAAAGCCGAACAAGCCAGACATCGTTTATTTTGGCCAAACACGCAATCAAAAAGCCTAACTTTGTCCGGTTTTATCCGGATAGATAAGAAGAGTATGAGACATTCATGATTTAATCAACATTGTTTCTAACTTTTGGGAAAAGTAGTTCATTTTAACAAAATTCCTATCCCTGAGATAGAATTCTCAGCACAACTTATTTGTTAATATCTTAAATGAATACTTATGAGAACAAAATATATACGTATTCAGCAGAAAATTATGTTCCCTATAGCCATTCAGTGAGTGGAAGAGAGGAAGCCATAGAAGCCGGGAAAAAATGTCTAGAGAAGTGGGCGTTTCGTAGAGTGGGAGTATGCTGTTCTCTCTTATACATATATAATTTCATTCATAGTGCTCACTGCTGCTTAGAGGTAGCCAAATATCTATAGTTTCGATAGTGTTATTGAGAACTATCGATACTATCGATGGCACTATCGGTTTAGTAGTAAATGGGAAATCATCAAACATTCCAAACAAACACCTAACCTCGAAATACATAAAAAATGTTTATATAGCATTCCAAGAAACACAAATAATACATTACATATTAACAAAATTGTATCAACAGTTACAGAATAGGTTATAATGCAATATAAAATAGTAAACACATTTTCTACATTATATACCAGCATTTAAGGAACATTTAAAATAATCTATTTTTTTAGTAAACTATTATTCGCATTTATAAATAATACCATATCTACATTTTTGGGTTTCAGTTTGCTTCGTTTAGCTGATAAGAGCTGACCAGATTTCGAAAATAAACGTTCACTAGAAACTGATGTGGCTGGAACACATAAATATTTAAAAGCCAGATCCTTCAATAGGTTATCACTTGATTGAGACCAGTAGGTTATTGGATTATGTGTGATATCTAAAACTTTTTTTCCATGTATTGTCTTACCACAATTACGCCTTTAGAGAATGGAGTATTAACTGATGAAATTGTCTTTTTTTGTAAAAGGTAATCAAACAGATATTTTTTTTTCTTTTCCATTTGATGTTGAAGGGTGGTCATCAGTCACAGTTACATTGCTTCCTGATAAATCAGTTGAAAGTGCAATACATGCTTGTGCCATTTTTTGAACTGCTGCATGCGCTGTTAAAGCATTATCGCTAGTTCTGAGACCATTTTTTCTAAACCTAGCATTTAGGATTGTACCTACCTTTGGTATAAACTTACTTTCATAGCCACACAATCTTTTATCAACTGAAGCCAACAGCTGTGAATATAACTTTAGGCCTAGAAATGTTTTTAAGTCTGCTTCAATTTTGTTTAGTGTATGGTACAATCCGGTAACAATGGGTATAATTGAGGAAATAGTAACATATGTACCAGATATTTGTTTAGTGGCAACTTCAAATGGAGCTAAGACTTCTATTACTTCCATTATGACTTCCTTTTTTTCTATTGATAAAATCTGTGGCCATTCCGGAATGTTGAGCTGTGTAAGCGTTGAAGAATCTCCAATTTCTATTAGACGCTCAAGCATATCTACACACTGTTCCACCGAGTAGAAACATCTTGTAATAATTTAAGTGTGGGCACATTTCTATTTTCCTGTTCTTTTTCAAGCAAATCACTGGCTTTAGAACTTTTTTAAAAAAATGCTACAATACTTTTTACTTTTTTGATTAAATCACTTAAGTTTTCTGTTTTATTTAAACCGTCTTCTACAACTAAATTAATAGTATGTGCAAAGCTACCCAGCTGGATTATGTTTAGAATGTTGCATGTTGCGACTATGGTGGAGGCATTATCTGTAACTGCACATACTACTTTTCCTGTTTATCTCCACTCCACTCCCAAATGAATAATAAAATTTTCTTATTACAAATGGGTAGTTAAAATGTAAAACTATTGTGTAACAATTCAGTAAAACGTACTTCAATTACTTCAGCAAGGTTCCCAGCAGTGTGGCTTCCTTTAATTTGATCGGTTTTTAATATGCAAGAATGTATATCAGAATCAACAAAATGACAAGTGAGTGTCAAATAAGACTCTGTTGTGTAAGAGCATGTCCAAACATTGGTGGTAATAGCAACATAATTGATTTTTCCAAGCAACGTTCTCAATTTTAATTTAAGGGTATCATATAAATCGGTAACCATATTCCGTTTTAAAGTTGTACAAGAAGGCAACTGGTATCTAGGGTCCAACTTCTGGCAAAACATCTGGAACCATACATCATTAACAACTTTAAAAGGTTGCATATCTATGCAGATCATTTTCACTAAGGATAAATCCAACTCCTTCTTTCTTGAGTGTTCTGCACTATATATGTTTTGTGTATTTAAAAACCTTTTCAATGTTGTTTTCGGTGTTTCTTACTAATTCCATTCAATGGCGATAAAGACGTATCCTCTGCCTCTGTTGAGAATGATAAGCTGGTTTCAGCTAAAACAGAAATGGTCAAATTTAATATTTGAGTATAAATACTGAAAAAAATAAGCACAACATAGCGATTTTTCATTTAAAGGGTATCAATGGAATAAGTGTACTGTGTGCTGTGAACTTAAATTACAAATCGATCTTACCTGCACATTTATTCAAAGAACCCTTCTTGGTTCGTTTGCCATGTGCCCTTTCTAGATTGTCCATTAAATTAGACATATTTCCAGATGTTTTGTATACCTTTCTACATTTCATACATATAGCTAGTGGCCTACCAAGCTCATCCTTTGAAAAATACTCCCAGATTAACGATGATTTTCGTTAAACCATTTTATAAAATAACCTTAAACTCTAACAGTCAAAAATAAAAACAAAAACTAGTGCGTAGAATACCTTGCCTACTGCAATGTAAGTAAAATAGTGGTAAATTGGAAAAATTATTTTATTTTATGGTTAATATTTATGCGTTATGTATGATGACTTTGACAGTTGACGTATGACAAAAACTATCGAATGGGACTATCGATAGTATCGATAGTGAATTAAAACTATGGATACTATCGATAGTTGGCTACCTCTACGTGAGTGCTGCTCCTATATTAGATTCTACATATGGAAGATGATGGATATTCACCGAATCCTTACATGAATTCACAAAATCAAAATTTTACAAATAGGTGAAGCCTCACAAATTTAATAAATTACTTTGGTGACGTTGAATCCAGGAACTAGTTTATTGCGGCAGGTTCTTGTCAGGAACGGTAATTTAAGATCTCAGTCTTTTCAGGAAGCGGTCTTGATAAAGAATGGTACTACCCGGAAGTATGGATATCTGTCGGATAGTATATCCAGAATTTGATCTGGCACAGGAACAGTATATATGCAAAATACTTTTCTATTAGGTACTATGTTTACGTAAAAACTCTATTGATCCAGGAATTGGGCCAAAATATTAATTTGCCCCACAAAAATAAGTTGCCTCAATTTCTGCTAGTTCCCATCGAATTTCCACATCGACGCGCTACGATACTTTGGTGGAAAAATTTAACAGTGAAAAAAGGGAAAAAGAGGAAAATTTAGTTCAGATTTAAAAAAAGTAATAAACTATTTCGATCCCAAAACAACCCTGTAAATCAAATTTAAGAAAATGTATTTGGAAAGAGCAAAGAATGTCATTGGAATGATTACTTTGTGCTACTGCAAATACGGAACTTGTTCCAGAAGAATTATTGATGAATTGATGTATTGTTTTTTTGGCAGGAATTGAGTATTTTATTGAACTCTTAATCATAAATTGATAAAAACAAAGATAACCAATTTAAAAGCTTAACTTACTTTGGAATACCATCCTTAAAAATAAAATCATTTTTAGAAACTTTAGACTTGAATATTTTCCTCGAAACCGACAACAATTTATCCAAATTTATTAAAAACAACAAATCCAAATCTTCAAAACTAAATAAATCAGGAGTTTATAAATTAAAATGTGGTAATGACGTCTGTGATAAAATTTATATAGGTAGAACTTTTAGAAATTTTAAAACTAGAATTTCAGAACACAAACGTAGTTATGACAACCAAAAATCAAATTCCAACTATTCAAATCATTTATTAGCAAACCAACACTCTTTCGATTCAAATTTTGAAATTTTGCATATAGAACCTAAATCCTTCAAATAAAATCTTTTAGAAGCCCTAGAGTTAAATAAAAACAAATATTCAGATAATCTTCTTAACGACCAACTTGATATTAACAATTCTCCCTTATTAAACCTTTTTACCTAGGTTCCTGTAGGATTGTTGTGAATGAGTTTCCAGGTAAACTTGTTAAATACTTTAGTTAATCCTATATTTAGACAAATTCATTTCATTTCCTTGTAAATAGATTATAATTTTATTGTTAAATATCCGTATAATTTAGTATTAAGGCACTGTATAAATTGAAAATTTCACATTATACTTCCATTCGTTTGAAAAAGCTACTATGTTAGCGAAGCGCGTCACAACTTTAAGGTTAAATATAATGTAGATTTAACAAAATAAAATTGTTTGATTTCATAATTTACTCTTAATCATAATCTGGATTTTTCATAATGTAAACACATTGATCGATTGGAAATTGGCAATATTAAGAAAAATGATAATTTTGCATTATAGGCCTTTGAAAAATCTGATATACAAGGTGTTGTTTTGGGTTGAGATTTTAGTTTGTTTTTTTTATCCGGAGCTACATTTTTCTCACATTCAATAGATTGATTGATTGGACACCTTAAAGTCAGTACCTACGTGAGCCAAATTTCAAGAAAATATACAATGTGGTGAAAAATTCACAGATCCATGAAGTATTTGGCAAAATAGATCAAACATCCTGTATATTGCTTATTGATATAGTAATACCCATTCAGTATTGGGTTTTTAAGACCGCCCAGGTGCCCCGTATCTGCAGCTAACTTATGTCACTTTCCCAATGAATCACCATGTATATATAAATGTGGGTATATAGAAATTTGAATATTTTATATTTCGTGAAAAAATTAATAACCAGAAACTATAAGTATTGATTTTAAACCTGTTATCTATTCCCCTAGAAATTAATTTCGGAAAACCTTGAACTCGGAGGTAATTTTATTTTTGGAATGTTGACTGCAAATATAACAATCCAAGCATTCTGATTTTAAATCATTTCTTCCTTCAACCCGTTAGCCTTTAGTAGTTTTGGCATGGAAAAATATATCAAATTCATAGCTTGAAGTGTTAGTTGAAATCCTGTCACGAAAAAGAAATTTTTAAAATTTTTGATGCAGCGAAAATTTTCAAGCAAAAGTTTTCTTGTGAATTGTCCCTTGTCGTTTTATAAAAAAATAGTATATTGTTTTATTAGGAGTAAAAGTATAACTTTTTGTAGCGAGTCTGAATGTTTGATGGCCGAACGTTAGTGAGGCCGACAATTTCAGACGAGCCACAAAAAGTGCTTTTGCTCCGAATGAAACATGCTATTTTTTCCGCAAACGGCATCCAGACTATAGAACTGATTAATATTTAAATAAACATTCAAAACGATTGCAACGAAGTTGATAAATTCAGAGAATAATAAATATAAAACTGCGCACTACATTTTCGTGGTTACTGGTTTTGTGATTGCCAAATCAAAAACAAATTTGAAAGTTCAATAATATTTTATAATGTCAGAAATATTGTAAGAGATTTAAAGCAACAATTGGACTGTGCATTTTTGGTAAGTACTTGAGCATCAAAATTTCGTTTGTTGTAGTAAAGTGTACTAAAATTTTCTTTTAGATTATATTATGTCGGATTCAGAACCCAACTGTACACCGCCCGACGTTGTTGACATTGCTAAGGCAGCTACGAATGATTTAATTCCAACTAAGTCAAGTAGAGTTTATAATCATGCTCACGAAAGATTTCTCACATGGTGCAATGATAAAAACATTTCAAACTATTCGGAAAATGTGCTACTAGCTTATTTTTTTGGAATGACAACTAAATTAAAAATGAAGAGTTCAACAATGTGGTCTCATTATTCCATGATAAAATCATTACTGAATATTAAACATGGATTAGATATTAGCAAATATATGAAACTACGTGCTTATCTGAAGAAGCAGAATGAAGGGTATACTCCCAAAAAGTCAAAGGTATTCACAAAAGACCAGTTTGAAGATTTTTTAAATAATGCACCTAATGAGCAATATCTAGGAATTAAGGTTAGTTATAATATTCTAACCTGCATAAATACAATCAAGTTTTTAAATACATACTAGTTTTAGGTTGTTCTAATAATCTCATGTAGATGCGATGAAATGGTGAACATGACAATATACGATACGATATAAAAGATTTAGGATCTGTTATTCATATAAAGATTCCTGATAGTAAATCTAAAAAGCCACGATCGTTCACAATTATTGGAGAAAAATATATAAATCTTTACAGAAAATATACTTCTTTACGTCCACAAGCTATGGAAAGCCGACGCTTTTTTTTAATTGCAAAAGGGAAAATGTTATCGCATGGTCATGGGAATTCATAGAATTAGTAACGTACCCAAAACAATACTAACTTATTTAAAACTACCGAATTCAAAAGATTACACCGGCCATGCGTTAAGAAGAACTTCAGCTACTTTGCTTGTGGATGGAGGAGCTGATATTACTTGTTTGAAACGGCATGGAGGTTGGAGGTCGAGCACTGTCGCTGAAGGATACATTGAAGACTCTTTGTTTAATAAAAAACAAACTGCAGAAAAAATCTTGATGTCGAATTCTTCTTCACTGTACCTGAATGCAGCTTCTCATGAGCGAAATTATGTCGACGTTGATGTAACAGAAGCAACAACAAGTAAGGAGTCACGGGAAATTTTGTCGATGAACTCTTTCAACTCTGCACAAAATTCGCTTGAATTGGAAGTGAATAAATCAGGTAGTGCATTAAATATGTGCGGTGCAACCTTAAATAACTGTAATTTTACTATTAATAATTATTATCGTTAATAAAGTTTAAAAGTTCAACTAATAATTATTTTCCCTGTTAAAAATTCTACTTCTTTGTACGGCCGTCATCGTACAAAAAAGTACTTTTCGTGCAACCGGACGCAAAACAAGCATTTTGCAGCCGCAACAGAGGCCGCAAAATGATATTTTGCGGCCGTTACCCAGAGTGACGGCCGACAAAAATTTTTACGGCCGTTCCCATAGTGACTGCCGGCAAACTGAACGCCACTACAGCATTTGACATTTCTGAAATATGACAATAACAATGTATTTCGAACCAAAAACTATTTCCGTTTAGATTTTTCGGGTATCAAATCAGAAAGTGCTGAGTCTATGAGATCTCTCAGCTCAGGAGGAGTGCAAGTAACTGAAATATCACTATCGCTATCGGACATCTTCACGAGTTCACGAGAAATGTCAAATTGATTTGTATTGCTAAATATTTCATCTCCATAGAAACATTGTGATATTGAGGTGTAATTTTCTCTATTCGCGTTGAAACCTCTGGTTGAAACGCTGTCTTTTCTAAAGAGACATAATGTGTCGGGATAACCCTTGGTAATTGCATTATTTTTTGTATTTGGACATTTATTAAAACTCTACTTTTCTGGAGAACAATTTATTCGGTAACGGTACATCCTACACACACACGTGGTCGAAATTACACATGACAGATAACCTCATTTTTTCTACTTCTTGCCGTGCCGCACACGCGGCCACAGACTTTACAAGTGCAATCACTCATCGAATGATGCGATTTTAGAAACGAAGCGCAAACTTTAACATTTATGATTGGACAAAATTTCCGAAACATATCCCGCCCCCCTTGAAAGTACACTTTCAAAGAATAAAGCCGAAAAAAAAAAATTGAATACAAACTTAAATAACAGAACATTAACACTGAGAACAGTGGTTTAAACATTTTTTTTAATAACCAAGCATAAATACTGACAATAGTTGGGCAGAATGTTTCAAATAAATAAACCTAAATACGAACAATAGTTAAGC
>CAJUYH010008695.1:0-14963 GCA_910591685.1 Galerucella tenella
GACAATATTAAAATTTGTGGTTTGGACTTTGAGTTTTATTGATCCTTCTTGTTTGGAATATTTTCATTATCAAAAAATATTAGAATAACCGGAAAATGTAAAATTTAATCACTTTTCTAATGGCGCAAACCAGATGTTTCTATGTCTTACCGTTTTGGAAAAAAACAAAATTAACGTGTAAGGCGCTGCACTACAATTTGTCCGAAACCCTAACGTTCGGACGCTACTGGATGCGATAAATGGAAAACAATCCTAACTTATTATATACCGTTCGATAGGAAATTGTGTGATCTTAAATTTTGTATTCCTATAAAATTTTCGTATTCTGGTCCATTTTCGAGTAATACCCGAAAAACTTACTTAGCAAAAAAGTCTGCTACCACATTTTTCTGAATAACGAAAAAATGAAGCATTATTTGAAAATATAAAAATAACCGGGAAGTGTAGAATTTAATCACCTTTCGAATGGCGAAAACTAGAAGTTTCTATGTCTTACCGTTTTCGAGAAAAAAAATAAAATATGAGGCCGCGCGTGTCACCCCTTTGAGAAGGTGGTGGGGGTGCATGCACAAGATTTCGAGGTGGGTCTGTTCTTAAATCTCTATATTTTGACTTTTTCTATGCATGCTCGAAAGGATTTGCTTTTACTCAGAAGGGGAAGTATCAACCATCGTAGGCCCTTAGCTATTTAGCCTAAAAGTGAAGGCAGGGATTTACAACACTGTGCTACGCTGGCAGCACTAGCCTTGCCTTAGGTGTAAAATTTATTGGCTTGTCACGGAGCTGGATTCGACTAGACCAAGCTGCTGGTGACTGATTCTTGACTATTTTGACGACGATGAAATTCTATTGAGGTTTATGACTTTAAAAATAATTATTGATAATAAAAGCATAAAAAGCCTGATTTCTGGTTAGGCGAAATTTGAATGGAAACGTTTACAGAGGATTGTGAACTATGGTGTGAGTTTCTGGATCTGAATATTGATGCATATGGACCAATCTGACTTGCTATAACTTGAACATACAAACATTCTGGTTCAATTTCATTCCACAAAATAGTTTTAAACTCCATTTTATTATATAAGAGTTTTCATAACTATATTTTTATATTAATTTGAATTAATAATGTAGACGCGATATAAAGACTATTATTAAATTTTTTGAGGCTGAATTCACTCGACTTCGCACTGATTCAAAGCCCGTTAATTAAAAACGGACGTGAAAGCCCCATTCTTACATCTTTAATTTTTACCGAAATTAAGCTTCATGCTGATGCGTTCCGCTTTGTTGGAAAAAAAATGTCCAGCATGCATGAATCCCTTTTTTCACATAAAATAACTCATTGAACCGTTCTCCTACTTGTAAACTGAACCGAAACGGCATATTCATAAGAAGATTATGATCGTAATATTTCAAACGTGTCTATCCCCATCAAAAACATTCAATCATCTGACGCAAAGTTATGTGCCTTTCAGATATGTTGGATTTCGGATTTATAATGTGAGCATACAACGTTGCATATGAAAGTGTTTATGTCTTTCGCCAAATATATGATGCCAAGTATTATTATTTTCTCTTAGATTACGTTTAGAATGAATAAAACACGACATATATTGAATAACATGAGTAAAATATCTAAACCATACTTCCATAATACATTTTGTAGGATTTCATGAATTTCTTAATTCTCCCAGCTTATATTTGATACTTTGCAGAGCACGCAGAAAATGGAAAAAATAACAATAATACCTTCTGTATGGAGAAGTTTTTGAACTAAAACACTTGGACAAAGTATACTTTGATTGGTGGTTGAAGATTCACTCAAATAACTGAAAAATACCAGTAAAATATTAGTCTATCAGAAACAAAACAACTACAGGAGATACTATTGGTAAACACACCCTTGGGTATCAGCTCCATGTAGTATTAGCAGACATAGGCAACTCCGGAAAAAAGGGAGATGTTACCATTACTAGGGCTAAGTAAATCAAAGATATAACTGGGAAACTATCACTAAGGACGAGTTGTACAAAACACTTGAACTTGGTTTAATAATAACTGATGCTTAGACTGTTGCTGATTGATGTTTTTATTATCAACAATTACGTCAGTCTAAACATCAGTCATCATTAAGCCGAGTTTGGGTGTTTTGTACAACTCGCCTTAAGGGGCATCTACCAAATTCGACCTTGCACAATTATGCTTTGTATATTTTTTTGTTTCCCTACGTCCTCAGGTTTAAGTTCACATAACGAAAATTTTATTAGAAATATGAAAGCTCCGCAACATGTAGGTAGCCAAGCGGTCCATTTTTATCCGATATTTTAGTGGTAGCAACCGAATTTCAATAAGGAATTGTACGGTCATAAGTAATTTGAGGATTCTGAGATTTTTATATAGTATTCATAAAGCTTCAAATTACACTTCTTATCAATTAGTTTTTCCATTTAATCCATATTTAATTCTTTACAAGGGCTCAAACTTTGCTTAATAT
The DNA here is from genome assembly GCA_910591685.1 of Galerucella tenella. Taxonomy (NCBI): domain Eukaryota; kingdom Metazoa; phylum Arthropoda; class Insecta; order Coleoptera; family Chrysomelidae; genus Galerucella; species Galerucella tenella. The sequence goes on from CAJUYH010008695.1 coordinate 2,495, forward strand.
GTGTAATTACCTCATGATTCGTATTTTTTTCAACAAAATTTGGTTAGCATTTCAAAGTTTTTATTCGATGAGAACTCTAAATTCAACATTAATCTACATGATATATTTTTTTCTTAATTTTCAATACAACCATTACCTCAAAATTCTTTGCCAAAAATATTTCGATATTTTCTCAAATCGCTGCCGATAGATTTTTATTTCCACCGGGAACGGAACAACAATGAAATGAGGTATGTACTTTTTGTGGTACTTAGCTTTGAAATAGAGTGGATGGAAGCCTTGTCCTGGAGGTATTACTAAATGTATCCTCGAAGGTTTCTCGGATGCTTTCTTTGAAAATATCACCAAAGATCTCTCTGAAGGTATCTTGGAAGGTATCTCTGAAAGTATGGAATCTAAGAGGGTACCCTAGAGGTATTCTTTCCGTGCTTATCACAGCAATTCATGTGAACATATGAGAAAATGGAACGAAAGATAAAAAGCCTCGAATACAGTCTATGGCGAAGAAGGAGATTTTTTCGTGGGGGCGAAGAAAGTTCTTCGGCAAAATTGAAACGGCCGCTGGCAGATGTCACTTACTTTATGGTCAGAGTTGGCAATTGGAAGTGGCTTATGAGACGAAAGGCGAGAATTGGAAAATGATTTGCGAAACAGGTCGGTGAACAAGGTACTGGGAATCTCTGCACACATCTTAGGTCAACGATTTCTTCATAAAAACTCTTCAATATAGCCTGTATAGATGACACGAAGCTTCTGGAACGGAAGTAGATAGATAACATGGGTAAAGATACAGAGATTCAGTTCAAGTGCCTGGGCTGTTGAGCCCAACCCAAGCGTATGAATGAATGAATGAACTCGCAAATATATTTCATAGTGATAAGTGAGGAATAAAAAAAGAGGTAATAGTATTGTAGAAAGGGACCGGTGAAATTCTGTATTGTTCAAAGTTTCAGTGCTGGATAAGCACCACAAAAAACTGAAATTAGTGGAGCAATTGATTTTGTGAAGTGGAAGAGAATTTGTTTAACTAGGCAGCAAAGTAGTAGATGAATTTAGCTAAGGCAGTCAATCTACTTTGCTGCCGAGTTGAACATATAATTTTTTCTCCGATTGTTCATAATGATATAGGAGGATATTGTATTTTGCAAATTATCTGAGGAAAGAAAAGGTGGCCTATTCGTTCAAAATTGTAGTAATTTTACCATCAATGTTAATAACAACTAAACATATGTTTTTAAATTCTTGTTAAAAGTGTTATGTAATAATTGCTAGTAAATGTTTACGTCAAATGTTTTATTCCAATTGAGTATAATCACTTTGCTGCCTAGGCAGGAAAAGTAATACTTGGCTGATTGATATGTGTCAGCAAAATTAATATTTGCTGCCAATCGGAGAAAAAACCTTTATCCACATACTTGCGGATTGCATGGCAATACTGAATAAAAGAGGGACACCTAAACTAAAATCTACGGATGTAGTTGTTGACAAAGAAGTAAGAAGAAGAAAATGGGTACATTAGATGTTTCAGGTTTGAGACAATTGGAGATGTTTATTTAAAATCTCAAATTAGTCGTATAGCAATAATAATGGTAATTATTCTCTCGGGCTAAAAACGACGCTAAAACGGTTCGGTACGTAAATATTCCACATCTCCGTCAACCTTTCCATCCGGTATTATTTATTCTTGATTTATAAACGAAAACAAATGGTATTAAGCGTGTCTGCAATCCGTGCCAAATCATCTTTAAAACCGTTCGTGATGATTTGAAGTGTCAAGACGGATACAAATTACTGAGATGACTTAAATATTCTACTTGACTTTTAAATTACACTGTCACAGAAGTTTAACAGACGTAATTAGATGCATCTAAAAATAAAATATATCAGTTGAATAGGAATGGACAGAAAAAACAACGTTGATAATAAGAATAAAATAAAGCAGTTGCTTGTGTTTAACAGGAAAAAAATTTTGTCGGAGGAAATTAAGTTGATTATCTGGTATCTTATTTAGTTTTGGTCATTAGGGAAATGCAAAAAGGTCTGTGGAAATTAAATAAAAGCATAATTCGAATTGTTATATTCGGTGAGCGTTCAGTTGTCTCAAGCTCGTTAAAAATACAAAGGACCATTTGCTTTATTATTTGATTGGAATTATCTATCTTTAAATTCTATGAAATTTATAAATTTTAAAACAGTTTCAAAGATTTTAGTTCCTTTTCCCATATTCTGATAAATTCCATAATATGGTTTTTGGGATACCATAAAATGGTTCTAATAGCATAAAAGGAGTGCAAACTATTCCTCTATGCGCTGGGTGCCGTGACAGAGTTACTTTGTCGTGTCTAGTTAGTTGCCTAAGGGATTTTTTGCAAGTCCTGAATGTTTTATAGCGTATTCGACTATCTTGCGCTGGTATGGCGCAATCTCGAAACTTTAAGATGCAAGTGCGCTAACGTAAAAAACTGGCGCCGTGTCAATTCAGTTATAAACGAAGTAAATGCGAAATAGCATGGTGCCGGCTCTCTTCAGATCGAGCTATGTGTTTGCCTGGGTGCGTTATTGATGATTGAAAACATTAGGGTATGCTCAAGTACACCTCTTGAAATTCCAGTGCCAAAAAGCTTCTCCGAGCGGTGACAACCGACCAACCAAAAAATAACTGCTCTGCAATCGTGCCATGGGCATAGCCGAACACGCAGATTTTTATGCATGACATTCGGGTGAGTGATTCGAACATGGAAAGCTGCATTTCATTGTATGAAGTCAAGCTGGTCACAAACTTATTGAGTTGTACACTTCAGAGATTTCACAGCAATAAATATTCTGGCCAAATTGAGTCGTTTTTTTGAGACACAAATCTACTGCTTATAGCTTCGTTCCAAATATTGTTGTAGTGTTTTCCAGGGATGGTGATTTCCTAGTATGAGAACCTGTTATTTCTACTCATTCGTTTGTTTTTCATCCATCAGAAAAGTAAATGAGGATACCCCTCAGGATTAAAGCGATTTTGTATTGTGTTTACTCACGCTCGTAGATTACAACGTCTAGCGTGAGTGAGAAATCCTGTTTCGCATGCATTAAGTCTGTGAGCATCTTCATGGAATGGCCAGCTTCAACCATGGACATAATATTAAAAAGCCCTTCGCCTCGCACCTTATTTCTCTCGGGGTAAAGCCACGCGCGTAATACTTCTGCTCCCAGATTTGTTTATCCGATTGGAAATTACAGGATAAATGATAGCTTTGCTTTTGGATGCTTCTAGAAAAAATAATCCCAGCAAAGTGTGTAACGTGAAGATTATTATTACTACTCAGGTCTTAATGTCACCAAAATTTCACATTTTTATCCCAAAAGCAATAAGAATACATCAATTCAATTCATGTGTATGAAAAAATTTAATTTTGTTTTTGAGATATATAGAATGAATTAGCGGCATTAGATTTTATAACTGGAAAATCGTTAAGCTCTTGCCTTCCTATGTATGATCGCGTGCTGGCTACGGAGGATTTGTTGGTCGTTTATTCCAATTAGTGAGATTAATTTTGTATAATCAAACCCTCATATATTCTAAATCAGACATTAAGTCTGAATTATTTTGTATGCCTGAGTTTGGGCAGTTTCGTCCATGATTCTGTTAACTAGAGCATGTTTAAGTACGAAAGCGTATTTATATCCAAGTAGATTGAAGAATTAATCACTAATGATTGATAAATTTGGAGTAGACACTGTTATACTGTACTCTACCCGGCTATGAAAGTTAAAAGCTTTGTCGAAGTTATTGATGCTAGAGAGAAATTTTACCAGTTCTTTTTAAGGTTAGTTGTAACATACAATGTATGTGTTTTGATATCTATATGTCTTTTCTATTGTCATAACTCTTGTATTACACGTATTTCCACTCCAATAACATCTTTGGTCGTTCATCAAATATTTATGATAAAAACACAATACAAGACTGGTATAAATCACTTACTTACTCAGCTGTTGCCAATGCAAAATAGTGTAATTGGACAACTTCAGTTCTTTTTTTGTTTCAGTTTTTGTTGACTCTTCACAATTTTGTATTTTCTTTTCAAATATTTTCAAGCCATCTTTCTACGAACGTCACGCTAAAGTGAGGAAAACATTTGTATAGTGAGCTTAACAATTTTAGAAAATAGGTATATCTGACAAACTTGCGTCTTTTCATGTCTTCACATTGAACTTAGATATAGTATTGCGAAAGCCCAATTTTTTAGTTACTCGAAGTCCTATAGAAAACGATCACTATCTTCCCAATTTATTGAAGCTTTTGCAGTATTTCCTTTTTTCAAGTGTATTTATGATTTCTTCTTGCCTCCATGCTCTTGACATTTCTCCCGTGAATAATTTAGTGCCCAAGGTCTTATAATCCAGCTGTATAAGTTTATGGCACAACTACGTCACGTAAAGATGTAACCCGAATTCGGAAAAGTTGGAAAACGAGAACCCCAAGGCGAGAACTACAAAGAAATGGAAAGGCGGCAACTCATTGCCTTCGGTGGAAAAATCCAGAGTTTTGCTTTCATTAGATTTTTGTTGTGGCGTTGATTGAATTAACCTTTTGTAGGAGCTTCACTCGATGGATGCGACAGGATTTTTATTCTATTTAGCAAAGATAAACTTCATTTATATTTATTTCTGCAAAGAATAAAGTAACTTGGTTGTGTCCATAACAATTCGCAATTATTTTCATTCAATTGTTGCTGACAGCAGTTTCACAATGCAATAACATTATTTTAGAGTCAATTTATATTGTAGTCTTGGAAAAAAAGCAGTACATCGAAATTAGTGAGGAAGCGAAATTGGATAAGACTCTCTCCTTTCCATTATTCATATATAAGGACACCTATCAAAGCTTTTAGTGAATTTTCACTTCAGGTTAGGCATTGATTAGTCTTTCTCTCTGCTAATTTATGTGCTATTCCATTTTATTTCCTTTTATTAAAGTATGGCATGGAACCAGCAGTTTGGTCACCTATTTGTGTTCTCGCTCAGTCCATAGAATTTTCTCAGGCATTTCCATACCTTTGTAGAACTGATTACACATGAACTTGGGCTTATTCTCAAGCCTTTGGCTGGCACGTACATTCCTAGTTCAGTAACTTTTATTGTGTTAGAGCCCTCTATATACTATTTCAGTTTGGTATTGCTGATGAATTCCCATTTTTCTCGTATTTCTGTATCGAATTCCTATAGAGTTATATTTTCGTATCACACCATCCTGTGGTCCTAGAATTCATTATTTCTAAAAAGCGAGATGCTTTTTGAATTATTCTCACTCCAATTAGTGTGTACCTAATACTTCCGGCGAAGCTTTCTACAGCCATATGTAGTGGCTTGAATTCGTGAGCCACTTCTAGGGCCACCGTTGGGCATATTTCCACTGCTCCTGTAATGCACATACAGGCTAGTCTTTGAATTCTGGAGAAGTTGTCGTCAATAGACGACTCCTACTACTTCAAGCAATGGTTCCATAAGAGATGATTGGTCTCACTTTGGCTATGAACATCCAGCTCAGGATCCTTTGGTGAAGTTCACATTTAATATGTTCGTACATTGAAAACCAAAGAATTTATATCCACGATCTTTCACGATCTTTATTAACTGCAGTCTATATTTCATATTACTCATAGACCGGAATCTTTTCACTAGCGGAATATTTCAATATGAAGAATCCTTACTTTCAATCTGAGGCGACTAGTCATAACAATTTCCTTCTAAAACGTGACTAAAAATATCGATATCCACTTCCTCCTGAGATCCAGCTACATTTCCAGTCGTTTTATTACCATATTTTATTTTTTGCTGTTGCTCTTTCAGAAAATTCCCGACACTTCGTTCGCCACAAAATAATACGGCAGTTTCTCATGCCGTAGCATATTCTATTCCACGAAGGTGATGTATATTTCAATTCGCGCTATGTATATTTTTATCTCTTATACATTTTGAATTCATGAAACTACAAAAGACTATCAAGACTAATAAAACACATAAACAAAACCGGTAGATATTTTGTTTTTCACGATATCAACAGCCAAAGATTATTTATTACTCCTCTCCAAAAAATAGCAAAAAAAACACAAAAGATATTCAGTTACCTTACAGAGGAACTTTGCAGCCTTTTGAACTAAACAATTACTCAATAAAATCTACAAATTTGATAAGTTTCGTGGTCTCAATATCATCTGTCACTAATCAGCTCAATTCTTCTACTGCAATAATAACTACGGCTTCAGCAAACAATATATTTTGTTAGAGGATTTGGTCATAAATTTTCTCCAATCGATTGAACGTTTCAAACAACTTGCTAAAACTCTATTTGACTTTTCAAACACCATTCTCCTTTTCTAGCCTTTGACCCAGTTATTCAGTGACTGAATGACTAACAACTAAAAGGCACACGCGTCAAAACCACTCATCCAGCATAAGCCTTTGTGATTTTTTTATTGAACTTACTTTTTCACAAAGAATAGGTTCGTGTGTTATTAGAGCAAAAAAAACCAAAAAGACGTCTTTATAGAATAATCTCAACGACAGAGGTTTATATACAGTTGCGGATGAAGACGTGTGTATTTCATTTCGATTTCGTGAGATTCATTTTTTAAACATTACCTATAATCTGACTGGTCAAAATTTGAATCATTACGTCGTAAACATCAATATGCTGAAATGGAATGCGTTGCTGAAACCATATAAAGAGTCCACTTGCAGATTTTTGAGAATCCTGTTTGAAACTCGGCGAAAAGCCATGAGGTACCATGCATTTTAAAAAGAATTTTGACTTGTGTCTAGGTAATTATCTAGTAACACTATTCGCAGGTCCAAAAAGAGGACAAGCAGGGTGGTGCAGTAGTAGGTCAGACACCAAGTTTTGGACTGCGACATTATCGTGGTCATGAGTCAACACCCAAAAATTACCAGAGAGATGAAAGCAGTCTATATTTTTCAAATACCTGATAACCAAGCCTAGGTCTAAAAAGCTGCTTAAGTGAAAAAAAACTTTAGCCCAGTTAATTGAATAATATCCTTTCTGGAAAACCTGAAACTATCTACTGCCAAAAAAGATAGACAGAACGAGAACAAATGGCTGGGGAATATTCAAATTAAGATTGAGAAAAGTGAATATATGTCAGACAGACCTCAATGGTTGCCTTGATATTTTTGGAGGAAATGATGATATTTTTGCTATAATTCAGAATTTGATTATCATAAAAATAATTTATCCAGATAGATTTTTGTGAAGCATTTTCTCAATTTAAATTAACGTGACGGTAACTATCTGCATACAAGTTAATGCAACCTGGAAATAGTGATGTGATTCAATTGCAGTTTATGATACACATAATATATTCCTTCTGAAAATTTCAGTGAATCTGGATTTGGATTGTCATGCAGCTGGAATATGATTTCAAGCAGTAATATTCTTGGATTGAATTATCGATATGTAACGAGGATTCTTGTATACAGAATATAGTCTTGCCAACAAACAGTGGCGTGGATATACAGTAGGGAAGTATTGCTAAAGTTCCAGTAAGACATCTAACGATAATTTTTGGTTCATTAGTAATTGTATATGTGTCATTTTTGTGGCAGAAGTTGAAGATGTTTTGGCTGATGAACCAGTTGTTTGTCAGTTATACAAATACTTGAAGGCATCCATATAATCCAGTGTGGTGATGGAGGAAGAGAGTGATGTATTTCTTGCTTGTTTATTTGAAAGGTTGATATGTTCGGTATGTTGTAAAATACTTTACAATTCTCCACTGCTTAGAAGAGGAATTAAAGAAGTGCGGATAGGAGTGTTTGCTGTAGTGACTGAGCAACCAGCGCCAATGACATTTTGAAGTTTCGGAGTATAATACTAAGCCACAACGGTGGCTATGAATGATTTGAATGCATGCTGTTATCATGATGTTTTGTGCTAACTTCATTCGAATAAATATGAAATGATCTGAAGAGGGTCCATAATCAAGGGAGGAGCTGGAGAAACGGGAATGAGGTTCGTGAGAAGCAGGTTAATGTCATTCATCAATAAAGCTAATATAAGGGCCACGGATTTTATTATTAGTGAAGCATTGAGGATTTGAAGACACCGATAGCTAATAAAACTATTATTATTGAGTCACACGATCAAAATGGCATTTGGATGTACCTCAAGCTTCATAAAATATACATATTTTTCCAATAAAGTCTAATATCTACCGATTACGAGAAAATTATGTCGTAACCGGACTCGCCGAAAACCCACAACTGGCGCCCAGTTTTCTTATCGCAGTTTACAGTTATTCGTTGATCTTTAAAGGGAAAGTGTAAATCCAACTTTTTTAGAAAGTTGAAAATACTACCAACGTCTACTATTTGTGGTGTATTTGACGGAAATATGTTTCAAATGTGATTGTTATTTTATATAGTGTTGAGCCTATTTGTTACCATCTAGATTATTTCCACGAGTATCGATAGACTATCATATAGAGATGGCGGAAAAGTTTAATACGTCATATGATTTACACAGGTACGACAAGGATAACATGAACATTACTATTTGAATGAGAGAGACAAGAATTATTCTGTGTGGAGACCACAACTAGATCAATCCCCTTTACCAAAACAGATGTGTTCATTGCCTTCTCACTTCAACCCTGTTTCACCCAAAAGTGTAATTTAATACCCCCCAAAGCATAAAGTTAGGGGAGTAGTACAAAAATATAATATACTTATGATCATCATCATGGCCTTTCTATCACTAGGATTATGGCTAGCTCCATAGAGCTGTGCTCAATCCTATTGTATGTATGTATGTACGTGTGTGTTTTGGGGTGACATTCACTGAGACCTAAAAGATCTATTGTGCCCCCTCACTTCTACTCAGTTTTTGAGGAGAGTCTCAGAAACTAGTAGTTCCTTTAGTCCTATTTCCCGGAGAAATTTTAGGATGTCTGCAGGCTCCAACTTAGGTAAATGTTCCTCTTCTATTCAGTAATCTCCCAGGTGCTGTGCTCTAGGATTCCAGAGTGCTGTGCAGTTGGAAATTATGTGGATGGAGGTTCCTTGTTCCATGCAACAGAATCTGCATTCTTCTTCCTCCACTATTTTGAGCTTTTTCAGGTGCCCATTCAGGCGACAATGTTCCGTTAGGATCCCTGTTGAAACTCTTGGCGCAGTTTCACTTTGACTTATGCATTCTTTCGTTCTCAACAGGTTGTAGTCACCCAGAAGAGTCTTTCATTGTATAAGCCCTACTAGATCTTCCCAATCGTCAGATCTTCTCTTTTTCTCGGCTTTACTTATTTCTTCCAATATTACATTGGGGTTGACTCCGCAGAAGGGTTCAGGTCCCCAGAAAGGTATTTCAGTCCCCCTCTTTGCTAGTTCATCTGCTATTTCATTTCCTCCTATTCCAGTGTGTCCTGGAATCCATAGTAAGGTGACTATGTTGTTCTCGCCTAGTTCATTGAGTTTGTCTAGGCATTCCCACACCATTTTGGAACTGATTACACAAGAGCTCAGTGCCTTAATGGCTGCTTGACTATCCGACATTATGATAATCCTTTGTCTTTTGTATCATTTATCAATATTGAACTGGGCGCACTTTCTTATGGCGTGGATTTCCGCTTGAAAGATACTTGGGGTTTTTCCCAAGCTTTCAGAGTGTTTGGTTCCTGTTCCGAACACTCCTATCCCAGTTCCTTCTATTGCTTTTGAGCCGTCTGTGTACCATTGAATGGCATTCTTTCCAAGTCTGGTAATGGTATTTGGATCCCATTCCTTCTTGTTGCTCATTTCCGTGACGAATTTCTTTGAAAAGTTATACTTTTTCATCATACCGTCTTGTGGCATGTCCCAGGTTGTCTGATTTCTAAGAAGTGAGGAGGAGTTTTTTTTTAATGATTCCCTCTCTACTTAGTCTGTATCTTGTTCTCTCTGCAACACTTTCCACCACCATATGTAAAGGGGTGAGGTTGAGAATCACTTCCATGGCTGCCGTTGGGCATGTTCTCATTGCTCCTGTAATGCATATACAGGCTAGTCTTTGAATTTTGGAGAGGTTTTCTCTCGTCGTCAATAGGCTAGTTCTACTACTCCACGCAATGGCTCCATAAGTGATGATTGGTCTCACTATGGCAGTGTACATCCAGCTTAGGATTTTTGGGTTACAGCCCCAGTTTCTTCCTGCCAGATTTCTGCACACCATTATAGCCATTATTGCCATTCCGTGTTTGTTCCACAGGAGTTTACTGTCTAGAGTTAAACCTAGATACTTGACTTCTTGTCTCCATTCAATCTCGTTCCCATCAAGTTTTATGGTTTTGAGGTTGAGTTTTCTTTTCTTAGTGAAGGCTATCAGGATGGTTTTAGTGGGGTTGATGCCAAGTCCCAATTGCCTACACCAGCTATTTGTATAATTCAGACCCTTTTGTACAATATCGCAAAGGGTGTTTTCGAATTTCCCCCTGGCTATTATAACAATATCGTCGGCATATCCTTGGCAGGATATTCCGAGATCCGTCAAACCACACAGGAGTTCGTCAATCGTCAGACTCCACATTAATGGAGATGCTACTCCTCCCTGTGGGCATCCTCTGGTAGTGCAGATGAAGACAATGTCTTTGCTCGTCCTCGTATCTGCTATTCTTGTGGTGAGCAGTTCCGACATCCATTTGGATGTTGTGCTGTCTACACCTCTTCTGTTTAATGCTTTTTTGTCAGCCTCATGTGGAGTATTGTCAAAAGATCCTTCTATGTCCAAAAATGCACATACTACAGTTTCTTGGTTGTCTAGAGCACCTCGGATATCCTCCGTCAGTTGTACCAGTGCAGTCTCCGTAGATCTGCCTGCCCGGTAAGCATGCTGACATGGGTGGAGAGGTAGTCTCTCTAGGATTTCCGTTCTAATATGGTTATCAATAGCCTTTTCCATCGTTTTGAGTACAAACGATGTTAGACTAATTGGTCTAAAGGATTTGGGGTTTCCTATTGACGAACTGGATTACTCCTCTTCCATTAGTGCGACTATAATCTGTCATTCTTTGTTATAGTTTTCCATTTTCCTGTCTGCATTTTTTTTTCCAGTTTCTGATTTTCAATGCTTTTATATCTTCCTTTACGGGATCCCACAATCTGCTTGGTCATGGTCTCATGGTATTTCACTTGTTCTTTTCTCGTCTTCAATGGAACCCATGTTGTTTTTTCCATTACTTTTTTATATCAGACTATATTTTCTCCTCCTTTTTCCTTTTCTCTTTCTATGTTCCTCTTTAATCTTCTTTCTCCATCTTTTGTTCTGTCTGGTTCAAGTTTTGTTCTCACTAGTATTTTTAGATGTTTATCTCCCATTTTATTGATTCCAATAGTTTCAAATAATTACTGATCTGATTAAAGTATTACAAATTTACATTTGCTGATCGATTTAGATTCAAATAGTTTCTTATTTGTGCCAAGAACCAGGCTTCCCAACAATATTCTTCCTTTTATCTGATCTTCACTAGTTTGTGCTACTTATATTATTCCATACCCAAAATAATGAGGGCACATTTTCAATTTGCAGATGGAAATCTATCAAATACAAGCAATCCGATTTTGATTTGTAGGTACATTGTCGAAAACGATCAATTTTACTTATTGTATTCTCACCAATTTCCTCAACATAAATTCTAGGAATTCACAAAAGAAGTCATTTTAAAAGTGCCGTTCAATTTTTAAACGAGCCGAAGCTTTCATTCACACAGCACACAGCTGCGATATTTAATGAAATGGGCTTTTTGTATGTTGTGGTCACAACGGATAGATAGTTTTTTTCTTAATAATAGCTATGCGAGTAAATACTACACTGTATCCACAACTATTGAAAAAATTTTTGTTTTCATTTATTAAATAAATATTGTAATTTTGTGAAACTAAGTTAGCTTATTCTGCATATTGTATAAACGCCTTAGATACATGAAGCTTTTTAGATATTTCTGGTCATATATTTGAATATGCAACTTTTGAAGCCTCTCCTATATCGGAAGGTCTACACAACATCTTATGTTCACTCTCTGTCACCATTTTTTGAATATTTTCAAACTGTGGTTGTCAAGTTGAATGAATGAGTTAATTTATTATTCAGTAGTGAATAATGGAAATTATCATTATCGAGATGCACTGTAATCCTGGAGTGGTAATCAGTTCCAATATAATGTGGGAATACCTAGGAAAACTCAATAAACTAGGCGAGAACAATATAGTGAATTCCAGAACGATACGATTTAGATGGCGACATAGATAAGCTAGACCGACTTTGGCTTCTGCGCAAGATAGTTGGCCAGGTTCACGTAACTTCTTATTATGTGAAACGGAGTCTACCTGAATTAGCACATTTTGTAATTTCTGGTCAAAAGTGATAGCCCACAGAATTACCACTATGATCGATACGCTACTGATTTTTTCCTCCTATTGAAAGATATTTGAA
>CAJUYH010008696.1:0-14962 GCA_910591685.1 Galerucella tenella
ATTCACAAAATGCAACAAAGTGTGTTTTCAATCTCTATACTTATAATAATTAATAATTTTTGGTTGAAGTTTTGTACATGTATGTTGAAATAAAATAACTTTTGAAAAATGGGTTGGTATACTTTTTCGTATATACGGTCGTAGAAAAATAATGTTCCTAACTCATGCGTAAAGTGTCCTTCCCACCCTTGACGCTTGCCCGAACTCCTCTCCGCGTCGTTTGGGTCAACTGCAGTCGCCTGCGGGAAAGTATCACTATCCGCACTTGTTAGGGAAATAACTATTTTTTATTGGTGAACCATTTTACCTATTTAAAGCACGCCTTGGCGTGTTTAAATCGAACTTTCAAACACGCGCGTTTTTCAAAGTTACCATGGCAACATCAACAACTCGAGAAACGAAGTCTAAATGACAATTTTTTTATTATCGATCTGACAGGAGTGGAGGTGACCAATTCTTTTGAAACGCTAGCAAAGCTTCTGATTTGGTATTATCGTTCTCTACTATTCGAGCTATTTCGGGATTGATAGATTCTTTCAGTAATTGAAGCGTTCGACCGAATATCGATCCATGTAACAAATTTCCCAAGATATAGTTTCAATTGGAATGAGGATCTACGTAGTAAATATTTTCGATGTAGCTAGTATACCGCTTTTGGCACCTCCCAATACATGATTTCGAATTGGAACAACGGTCTATGTTACATCAGGTCGCAGCCGGTTGCGGATTGTTTTTGTATTTTACGTTATTATGTAGAACACCGTTGTTGACGAAGACACCACTTTGCCGTTCTTTGCCGTCTCCCAGTGATATTAGTAGGTTGAATAAATCGAAAAGAAAAACCGGGCAGATAAGCATGAGAAGTTGGGAGGATGTGTTACATGAAACTCCTAGAGATTCAGATCTCGAATATACAGTGTGACCCACTTTGTTTTGAAGCACCCCCGTAAAATCCGCATTTTTCAACCAATTTTGTTTAAATTTTTTTTGCTAGATTCAGTATCAAAAACAGTATTTTGGCACAAACTTTCATAGATTGATTACTATTTTCAAGGTCCTCTATGTTGATTTTTCTTTGCCAAAAAGACAAAAGTACATTGGGCAATTTTTTCTCTCAAATATGACTATACCACTGGATTCAAAATCATCAGAAATGTAAACTACCAAAATTTTATGAAAAAGTTTTCATTCACGACAAAGTTATTACAACATGAATTTTGATAAAAGTGGTATTTTCAGTAATATTTTACGTGGAATGTAGGCAAATTTTGAAAATGTCATCATGGTAAACAAAAACAAGGACTAAAACATACTGCACAGTAAAAATTCGAAGCCGATAATTTAACCCGTTCTAGAGTTATAGCTTCTGAAAGTAATGTAAAATTGTGCTTCATAATTTTATTTATTCAACGAGTCACAAGTAGGCTTTGATTTTGGAATTTTATTTATGTCAGTCAGTAAAATTTGTATGAAATAGTAAGTGCTAAATGTTCCAAATATTCAACTATTCAAGACTAAGTTAGAATTGTACTTCTTTGTGGTTACAATGACAGAAGTGAACGAGAAGTAATAGAAATAGGTAATCGGAGACATCCAGATCGCCGTATCTGCGGCTTTGTAGTGCACAAAATTAAAAGAGTAGTCATTGAGACTGGAGCAGTGACCAAACGTATTTAAGAAAATTGCAGGCAAGAAATTTTGATGACCGTATTGTCATGGACTACGTTGCCAACAATCCAAATTATTAGGCACAACATTATTTACATTATTTTCAGAAGCTATAACTCCAGAACAGGGTAAGTTATCGGCCTCGAATTTTCACTGTGCAATGTGTTTGAGCCCTATTTCCGTGCGCTTAATAATAAACATAGATATCCATAATACTAGATATCCTATGGCAATCAAGAGAACCAAAGCACACACGAACACTCCGCTTCAACATCTTTAGCAGAGTCTTTAGTTCAACAAAAAGAAATGCAAAAGGGATTGAGCTTCAACAATAATACGAATTGTACAATAAATATTACTATTAATAATAACGGTTCTGTCCAAAATTAATTTTCTTAGAATTACCTACTTGTATTTTTTTTATTAATTTGAGTTGTATGTGCTTACATTTTTACTGTTTTAAAAATAATAATAAATATTCCCGATTTTCTTAATAATTTTTTGCGATATTTTTTGTTTATGTTGATTTCAGGTACCTAAGTATAATAAAAAATATCGTTCATTACTCGTCCAGAAATGGATTTTCCGTTCTTGCATGATTTCCCGTGTTCGGCTGCGCCTCACACGAGAATTTGTCACGCGCATACGGAAAAATCCTCATTTCTGTACTGGTAATGAAATATACTATTTCCTACGATCACACTGTCTAGTTCTATGGAAAGTGGCCTTTGTTCATACGCGTTCGGGAAAAAAACTTATCCGTACGTGTACGGATAAAAAAGCTGTCAAATGAATTTTTGATTAAGATTGACCACTGGCAAGCTGTCAAATATATAAGTTTTAATTAGATTTACCTATGTAATATCTAAATTTGAAGCGATCTATTTGAAAAGTGAAACTTTTGTCATTTTCTTGATTAATAAAAAATTAGGGCGTGGTCGAGGATCGAACCCGTGTACTCTCCGTCAGAAGTCCAATGTTGTACCAACTAATCCAAATCACCTGTTATAATAGTAGGAAAATGTAATCATCTTGAAAGGTATTCATGATAAGTATGTATGGAGTATGATGAACAATAATAATTTCACTTTCAATTTCTATAATTATCCAACCAATTAATAATTGTAATAACCTACCTATATTGTATAGTTAAACTACTTGAATTTTTGACACTATTGATAGTTATTGTTAATTTTGAAATCAATTATGTTGACTTTACTTGTAACATTTTGTGTATTAATATGTCAGATGTTGATTACACATTATTTGGTGAAATTATCACGTGATCGTAGGAAAAATACTGTACATGACTCGTGCGAAAGTGATTTTTCACACTCGTGTGATTGTCGCACTCGGCTCATGCCTCGTGCTACAATATTTTTCACTCGTGTGAAAAATGTCACTTTCCGCACATGTTATGTAATATACTATGTCGGTAATAGTTTTCAAATGAAGATGAGAATTACCATTTAAATTCCCCCCAATGAGTAATGGTCCAACAATATGGTCACCAAAGATGCCACACAAGACGTTCAATCTCCCTCTCGATGTGAAACGGTTTTCAAACGAATCATTTCCTGCTCGATGGAAGGGTAGCCGAAACCCAATGTTGGAGTGGCTAGATTGACCGATTTAAACCTCGTAGACTTTTCTAATGCGGTTATCTGACTGCATTACCATATGATGAAATGAACACTTCCAACGATACATGACATGACAAGAAAATAATAGATACTCAAATGTATAAGCTTTTGATATGACCAATTTGATTCATCAGAACTTTGGCACAAACCAGACTTTTTGTAGTCTGCATCAAAAATTAAAGTTGGAACATATATTTTTGATTTGTCCGATATACAACGTTAAGAGTATCGAAATTTGGATGGAATCACCGATCTTGTCTCCTAGATATAATAATAATAATATGTCTTTATTCATTATTTACTTACATAATAAAATAAAATAAGCGGAATACTGATAATGAAAAGGCGAGGTTCAGCTGAAAGGAGCTGCTTTTAAACCTAACCGGTAAAATATACACATAATATTATAACTCAACAAACACAACCAAAGAAGAAACAAATAGCAAAATCGGGTTGTGGTACGTTGTCACTGTTGCCTTTCCAAAAGCAGATCCTTTAAACGTTTTTTGAAATTCTTCAGGGTAAGTTCCTTGAACTCCATAGGGATGGAATTATATAGTTTCGCAGCATTATAGGAGAAGCTTCGTGTAAAGATTGTCTTAGTATGCCTTGGAATTAGTAGTGTGTGTTTATTCCGTGAGGATTTTTTTTGCGATAGCAGAACTAGTTTCTTCCGTAGATAAGGCGGATTACCAGTTAATAAAAGTTTATGAGTGAGGGTGAGCGAGTGCATTTCTCTCAAATAATTTAATTTCAGCCATCCCGAGTCCTTAAAGGACGCACTGATGTGATCATACTTGCGGATACCATAAGAAAATCGAATGCAGTTGTTTTGAATTTATCGCAGTCGCAAAGCATCGGTTTGTAGGATGGCAGGCCCATAAATACAGTCACAATAAGACAATCTAGAGAAGATGAGGGATTCGCAAAGACTTAACTTCATATTTCTCGATAATGAGTCCCTATTAGGGTAGAGTTGTCTCAAAACATTGAAGGAAGTTTTGCATAGATGGCTGATATGTTTGGAATACCTCAAATCAGTGTCTAACCAGAGACCCAAATTTTTAGCTTCTTTCACGAATGGAATAATGTCATTATTGATTCGTAGAGAAAGAGAGGCAGTCACTTCAGTTCTTTTATCTTTAGAACCAAAAAGCATTACTTGAGATTTTTTCGGATTGAGTTTTAAGTTGTGGGCACAAGAGACGTCGAACAGTACTTGAAGATTCCTATTTATATCGGATTCGGCGAGACTTGCCTCATGGTATTTAAACGAGCTATAAAGTTGTGTATCATCGGCATAATGGTGTATGTTACCCAACTTGATGTATTTATAGAAGTCGCAAATGTACAGTCTAAAGAGAAGTGGTCCCAGGATGGAACCTTGTGGGACTCCGAAGGGTTTTGTGAGGAAATTTGATTCATTTGCATCTAGAGCGATGTGTTGTGTCCGATTAGATAAATAACTGCTCAGTAACAATATAGCTGTATCTGAGAAGCCAAAACATCGGAGTTTCTCACATAAAATCCATGGATCAAGTGTGTCGAAAGCCTTACTATAATCAAGTAGAATGAGGCAGGTGAAGTTTCCTTCATTCAAGGATTTAAATATATCATCAGTTATTAAATTCAATGCTGTGGTAGTGCTATATTGGGCGCGAAAGCCCGATTGCACATCCGTTATCAAATTCTTTTCACTGGAAAAGTTTGTTATCTGGTCTTGAGGAGCCATTTCGAAAGCTTTTGATGAAGTAGGCAGAATACTGACGGGTCTCAAATCGGAATATTCCACGGGATCATTACACTTTGAGAGGGGACGTACTCTTGCGTGCTTCCACAGTGAGGGAAAGGTAGAGGATGTAATGGCAAAATTGAATATGAAGGTTATATGTCTCACAATAGTAGAATAGTAGAATCGCACTTCTGCTCAGCTAATTCTTGTTAACCGATCGAGTTCTCGGCTTCTCTGGTAATGCTTTCGCAACAGTTACTGGTTTCTTTTGCGCAGGAATCCGTGGAGTAGTAGGAAGTTTCTGCGATTCCGATGATGACTTCTTAGTGGTTGGGGTAGAAGGCGCACTATTAGATTGGCTCACATGCCAGGCATCTTTTTCCAAATCTCCAATTCCATAAGATACACCATCTACAATAAACTTATTTCCTCTTATGTAATATTCCTTGTAACTTTCTTCTTGTTTAGCAAGTGAGAGATGTTTTCTCAAAATTTTTGACTCGCTCCTTTGTGTCGGTGTGAGATCATGAGTGATAGAAATATTTGTTCCCTTCAATCTTCTGCAATTTCTTAAAACTTCTTGCTTTTTGAGATTCGAAACAAACTCAATTTTTATGGGACAATTGTCTGACTTGCCTAGCGGGTAAATGTCGGCGAAATCTTTTGTGTCCAGGGCCACGCCAAGCAGGCCTCTGAGATCCTCACACAAGATATCTGCTGCTACCTCTTCTCTCTTCTTATTTAATCCGAATATCACAATTTTTCTCTTGTTTTGGGCTCTCTTCAGGTACTCTAGTTCTATTTTTAGTTTGCTATTTTCCTTTTCTAAATTTGTCACACTATTTTTCAAATCATCAATTTTTAGTAGAAGTCGTGTTTCACTAGCTGCGATGCAATTTTTTATTTCGGTCCGGCTGGTCAGGATCTCCTCACGAATGATTTCAATTACTTTTTCCAATTCGGTCATCTTATCCGTATATGACGACCCCAGAAAATATTCGCAGTCTGGCAATACCGCTAAGCAGAACGACCTGATATCAAGTAAATTTCAGGGTACAAAGTCCAGAAACGGACGAGACCAATTCAATAAGATGATTGTATACAGCCGCGAAAATAGTGGAAAACTTGATAGTACTCACTCGTATTTTGTGAAGATACGTAATAATCGATTGTAGTTCTTCTGATTATTTTTAAATCACTGGTAATTATAAAAATGAGTAATTGATAACTCTATAGATTGGACGTGGTTTATTTCAACGTTGCCAATTCACGATTCACGATCGATAATTCAATGTATTGTTTTAGTTAATATCAAGTTTTCTCGGAGCCAAATCATCGATAATGGATGAATATTTATTTTTTATTGGCTTCCAATTTCTCTCTAGTTAAGTATTGGAATATTATCTTTGCCGATAAAATTTTTGATAGAATAGACAGAGTATTTGGTCTGAAAATCAAAAACTATAGTTTCCGGGTTTTTACTGAAACGCGAAATTTGAAATATTCCAATCTCACATATTATATAAACGGAAAGGCTCACGGCTCTCTGTTTATCATTGCCATGGGAGCAATGAAGTAGTGAGGACTTGTGCAGTAGGTAGTTCTAATATCGTTTATCGACTTTTTCCTGAAAATATATGTTGAGAATTCTTTTAAATATACCGATCACTCGTATGTTATAAATCTATAATTTAAAGGACGTAATGTTGTGGATATTCGAAGATTTGGATGTAAAGTATTATCTAGTTATACAAAATAGCTATATATTTTTGGGATGCCACATGGCTCTGTCTTTTTTATTTATATTCTTGTAACTCACATTGTTTCTATATGCAGCTTCAGTTTGTTGATTGATATTTTTTTGTGAGGAATGTAATTTTAGCCATTTTCAGTTTCTGGGACATACAGATCTGTGAATATGTATAAGTTCCTGGGACACACAATTCCGTAAATATAAGTTCCAGAGAAACACGATGCATTAGATACAATTTCCTGAGACACACAGCTCCGTGGGTTCAATTCCAGGATTATTCAAGTTTCCTGGCAAAATTGTCAAATTGGGGAAGTTTCTGCGCAAATCACGGTCCTGGACTGGACAACGTACACCAATGTTAATCTTTTTTTGCAATTCCATATTTTTGTATCACTAACCCATAAGTAAACATGTAAATTCCAAACCTTTTTTTTTCGTTCCGCACTTTTTACTTATCACATATAAACTATATTTACATTCAGATCAACGTACCTCAGTATTTTTTATAGACCGATAACAACATTTTCGTGCAACCGGACGCAAAACAAGCATTTTGCAGCCGCAACAGAGGCCGCAAAATGATATTTTGCGGCCGTTACCCAGAGAATGATATTTTGCCGTCGGCCGTCACTCTGGGTAACGGCCGACAAAAATTTTTACGGCCGTTTCCATAGTGACTGCCGGCAAACTGAACGCCACTACAGCATTTGACATTTCTGAAATATGGCAATAACAATGTATTTCGAACTAAAAACTAACTGTCTTTTCTAAAGAGACATAATGTTTATTGAAATTATGTAATTTTCACGGTTGCACGAAAAATATTGTGTATTTCGAGAAAAAGCATTTTGCGGCCTTAGTATACAAATAGCTATTGAAGTCTACCTCTTTCATTCCCAAACTAACTGATCAGTTGGACAAGAACCTACGCTTTTCATTTATCACTTTTTTCATCAACGCTCACCGCCGAGAGCTCAAATTGTGTTTCAGTATCTAATTGTATATCAATCAATTTTTTTTCACAGCTATAGCTCTATATTCCAAGTTAATACTATAAGGATTTTAATTCTTGCATTATACATGAAATTTGTGTTGGGGATGCAATTGAAATAAAATAAAGAGCTTATATAATGCTGCTGGAGTCGGTGTTTGTGTAATTTATGGAGAACTGTATTGTATATTCTCGTACATAAATTTCAATCGGTAATTATATTTTTATTTTTTCGTAAGGGGTCCAGTGACGGCGGTTTTTCAACATGTACATTCATAAGAAGTGTATTTAAAACATTTATTTATGATTTAAGTGATTACAGGAAAATACATGAGAATCCAGTATTGTCCGTACCCTGATAGCGAGCAGTTGTGTTTGAAGGAACCAGTGAGTTATCAAATTAAATAGAATCTAATCGGTTTACCGATTAATCGAGTATTCATGCATTTGTAGTTTATGTTATGTATTCACAAAGATAAATCACAATTCAACATTTTGCTATTCTAAACTTTATTGACGACTTCGAAACAGTTATAACGACTACTGTCAGATTGACAGAGCAGACTACTTATAGTACATTAACCCCATCTTCAATGTTGAAGATTCAGTTTGGAAGGACGTTTAACTAGACTTCTTAAACGAGTAACATGGGGATGAATTGGGGAAGCTGAAATTTCATTTGAAAAATCGTTATTAATATTTCCAATCAACCTCGAAGGATTGCAATATTAGCTTTCGGAATTTCAACTTCTCCTACATCCTAATTTGTTACTTCAACAACATTTTCTACTACTTTAAATGACAAAGGAATTTCAGTAGACACTTTCGGAATTATATTGGTCATATTTGTGGTTTTATTCATGCTATTCGGAACTTCACTTGATTGGGAAGAGACTATAGTTGGTAACAATGATTCATTGATACTAATATTCAACTGTGGGCGCAAGTTATCAGAATGAACAATCCTAATGTCATTTTCAACTCTCACCAAATATGTTCAGAAACTTTTGCCACAATTTTGTTGATTTACTCCTAACAAAAACATTGTCATTCAATCTGTATAAATTTACTTTCATTTTTGTGTCGGAGTTGAAAACTCACATTTTCTTTGTTATTCGATAGAATTGTGGCAGGGTTTTAGTAAGTTGAACCCAGTTCTTGGCCTGATCTTTTACATACATTCAGCTGAGGATATTCCAGTTGAAGGGGTATTTCTGTACGTGAACAGAAAATTTGACAATTTTCGCAATTTATTTTTTCTCTCAAATACTTCCATCTTTTTGTGGAAACAAACTTTTCTCCAGGCCTTTTTTTGAAGTTTGCACACCGCGCTCGGCAATATCATTGCTCTGTGGATGGTATGGAGGTGGCTTCACTGAAGAGAGACCATTTGCTTGGCAAAACAAAATGAAATACAACGAGTTCAATGATGGACCATTATTTGACTGAACACTGAAAATATTTTTCTTAATACATTTATAATTTCAGGAGCATGAGTACTATTACTGATTAATTTCACCTCCATCCATTTAGATTTTTGGTCAACATGCATAAGGAAGACAAATTAATTTTTTGAAAAGAAATCAATGTGCACTACATAAAAATTGTGAGGCGCGTTAGTCCAAGGTAGTAGAGAAGTAGCATTTGGAAAGTTTTGATGTTGCTGACATACAATAAGCATCTTATTTCACAATGGTCTTCGTGAAACAACATAAGGACTTGTGAACTTTCTGGAATAACAACCTTATTACCTATCAAAATACAGTTTCGCTCAACAGACAGTTCATTTCTCCGCTTGAAAAAAAGTTTTAAATTTCAATTCATCATGACTGTAGGCCATCCAGATAAAATGAAATCTCTAACTTCACTTAAAACAAAATCTTTATTTGGTTCTTTTGCTATATCTAGAGTCGTGAATTGCATTTTTTCCATTTAACAGAAAGAATTCAAAAAATCTGAGACATCTGTATGATTTTTACAGGGTAACCTAGACAAACCGTAAGCCTAAATAATTATAGCCCCATTCTTATACTGGATTTCATTGTCATGAAGGGATTAGGTTATGGCCCAACGAGTTATTCTCGAAGCTACTAACACAGATACTCCCTCATTTTCTTTAAATATGAACCTCAAAGGTTGGTGGTCTGTTATCAAGACAAACTTCCGACCATATAGATACTTACTTAATTCCTTTGAAGCAAAAATGATTGCTAATGCATCTCTTTCTAAATTACTTTATTTCTTTTCTGGATTAGACAAAGTTGCAGATGCAAATACTATAGGTTTGTCTCCACCGTTTATATGGTAACTAAGAATAGCCCCAACACCACAACTACTAGCATCGCAGGTAACAAAAATCGGTAGCTCAGGATTGTAATGAGTGAGGACACTATCTGAACTTAACAAATTCTTACTAAGTTGGAAAACCTCTTCACATTCCGTACTCCAATTTTTTAAGAGATTAACATCAGCTTTACACAAATCATATGATAATTTATTGTTGAAGAACGCAACCACTGGTTGGAACACTAGTGGATTTGCCAATTTATCTGGTTAGAGGTAGAGTGCTTCCGGCGTCGGTGATTAGCCTCAGCCGCAAAAATAAACCGACGTTAAATAACCGAATAAAAAAACTATCTATTCAAAGTTGTCAAATACTTTAGTTTCTGCCACCAATCATTAAAAAAAATGAGTTAATAGTTTTTTGCTGATAATGGCGAATGATAAATCATTTCGATAAGTAAATCTGTACAATCCGGGTGCAGTGTTTCTACTATTTTTAATAGCCAAATTTAATTTCCCAAAATTTTACAGAGGAACCACTTTCAAGTGAATAAAAGAATAATTTGATCTTTAAGAGATGTAGTTAGATACCGAAGGAAGTTAATTCAGAAAATTATCGATTGGTTTCTCAGACAGCAAGTTTTTTTTATTATAATGCTCATAACTAATAGATCTAACACATTTCCAGATGTCAGTAAGCGGAGTGTTTCTTGTTAATTTACTTAGAAATGATATTCAACTGATCCGTTGCTTATTTTTAAATACTGGACTACTGGACTGTATTTCTTTTCTCTTACTTCCCTTCTTTGCTCTCAGGTCCCTCGCAGAAAACCTTCGTTGATTATAAGCTTTATTGTGGAAGTACAATGGATAATTACACGCTTTTTTTTAGAAATTTACGATTATATTGATAATTCGTATCTAAAAACAAAAATGGCATCTCATCATAACAACGTTCGCTTTTTTTATATAAATATATAGATAAACTTTTATATGTTCAGTCATCAATGATAATTTACTCAGAAATAAATAATGTTATCAACGAAGAAAATGCACAATTTATTTAGCCAAGCAAGTCTGTTAAGAATTATCTTGAATTCTTAACAGCTGCTATACTTTGATACTCAAAATAATTGTCGTAAGTTGTCTGAAAGCGAATGTTTTGTTACCTATTATTCATTTAAAATAATGAGGCAAAATAATTTGCAACTGCTACTCGATGAGGAGAGCACCTCAGGTGTGAAATTGGGAGACCAAATTAATATCCGTTCACAGAGTAGTCTCACCGGTTCACGGGTAATCCTACTTTATTGGAACTTTAGTTCTTTATGTCAGGTTATGTTTGAGCGACCAGGGGTCGCGACGCAAAAGATCTGACCGTTACGCGTTACGTTACGAAACGTTATGTTACATTTCTTCGTTATGTGCCTTGCTTTTGCGTGCTTGTGCCTCCTTAGTCTCTCTCTCTCGTTTACGAAGCAGCGATTCATAATAATAAATATGCTCCTACCCGGATTTGAACCCGGGCCGCCCGCGTACAATGCAAGCATTCTAACCACTGAACCACCGATGCTATATTGAAATTCTATGCAAAGCTGGTATTCGCAGTGCTAGTGATCTACTAGCACATTTACTTTTCGAAATACAGGGTGTTGAAATTTTGAAAGCTTGAATGTTTTAATTCGATAACTTTAAAATGGATGGATAAATTGATTTGTCATTTGGCAGGTTGTTTTTAAATGTAAAAGGGCATATTTTGAAAGAAATTGTAGTTTGTGCAACTAGTGTGGATATGATGGCCATGTCGCATGAGGACGAAGTTTGAGCACGACGCCGTAGGCGGAGTGCACAATCGTTCAAGTGCGATACAGACAATCCACACGTGTCGAGCAGCATATTTTTTCTACGATCCACTTAAGAAAAAATCTAGAAAATAAAAATTTCTATAAACTGTAATATACCTAACTTCAAATTAAAAATTTTACAATTCAATTTTATGTTTCCACTAATTTTGTGGTAAACGTACAGTTCTTGAAATTTGTATAGGGCTACGGTTTCATTTTTGGAACTTTAGTTATTTACGCCAGGTTATGTTTGAGCGACCAGGGGTCGCGACGCAAAAGATCTGACCGTTACGCGTTACGTTACGCTACGTTATGTTACATTGCTTCGTTATGTGCCTTGCTTTTGCGTGCTTGTGCCTCCTTAGTCTCTCTCTCGTTTACGAAGCAGCGATTCATAATAATAAATATGCTCCTGCCCGGATTCGAACCCGGGCCGCCCGCGTGGAATGCGAGCATTCTAATCACTGAACCACCGATGCTATATTGAAATTCTATGCAAAGCTGGTATTGGTAGTGCTAGTGATCTACTTGAATTTGTTCGGATGAATTTTTACTATTATTTCCATAATTTTTTTTTGCGCGATTAAGGGGTCTAGCTACTTTTCGAAATACAGGGTGTTGAAATTTTGAAAACTTGAATGTTTTAATTCGATAACTTTAAAATGGATGGATAAATTGATTTGACATTTGGCAGGTAGTTTTTAAATGTAAAAGGGCATATTTTGAAAGAAATTGTAGTTTGTGCAACTAGTGTGGATATGATGGCCATATCGCACGAGGACGAAGATGGAGCACGACGCCGTAGGCGGTGTGCTCAATCGTTCAAGTGCGATATCGACAATCCACACGAGTCGAGCAGCATATTTTTTCTACGACCCACTTAGGAAAAAATCTAGAAAATAAAAATTTCTATAAACTGTAATATAACTTCAAATTAAAAATTTAACAATTCAATTGTATATTTCCACTAATTTTGTGGTAAACGAATGTTCAATTTGTATAATGCTACGGTTTCCTTTTTTAAATATACGATGCTGTTATAAGTAGATGTTGCCAGTCGGACTCCCTCATGGAGGGTACCGTACCATTATCTATAATAATGAATATTCTGCTAAATATTTCAAACGTCTACCTGTTGTCGTTATTAATATCAAGCAGAATGATTATTTAAAAATAAAATTAACAATAAAAAAAAATTCCTCGCGGGGAATCGAACCCGGGTCTACCGCGTGAGAGTCTGGTGTGCTTACTATACTCAACCACCAAAGAATATGCAAATTGTTTATCTATAACGTCAGATGTATTACATAACTTTTGCTTAAAAGGAACTAAAGTTCCTACCGTGTGTCCCGCGACACGTTCTACCTTTTTCAAGTTATGAAAGTTATATTTAAATTAATGAGATAACAAATGAAGTCAAGAAACCTAATATAGGAGAGAAGAATCGAAATATTCGACCAATATTTGTGTATACTGATTCCTCCCAACGGAAATTATCCGTCGCACATTGGGTGTAAAAATTTGCCTTTCATCGGTGATTGATGATACAGGTTGTCGACGAGAATCAGATGTTGGTAAAGCAAAAGGACTTTCTACTCACCGTCCGGTAGATATTCAAATACTCCAATTGAGTTTAAATAGTGCCCAAATATAACGTTCCATTTACAAGTGCCTGTCTTCGTTTATTAATTAGATTCGAGCAATCTTCGTACTACCATACTGGTTTTGGGGATGTGGCGGAAGTCATCATATCTGAAAGATAATCAATATTGTGAACATCATCTTCTCTGTGTTGACCAACGTTCCATTCTCATACATTTTGAATTTATCTGTAAATGGAAGTGTTCACGATTTTTTTCAAACTAATCAATATATGTCGAATTTTGAACGATTGGCGGAAAAATAGTATAGCTATTTGTGTATCAAGAGCAGAAAGTAGTACTTTGGCAGTCGAGACAGAAAGTTGGCAATCTGTCGAGACTACCAAAAGATTTTTTTTTGCTCGGAATACACACAAGATTTTTCCAACGATCACACCGACATAAAATTTATTTGTACTTAGCAGTTTCCAGACTGCAGTTTCGTGTACCTATGTACGTGGACAACACTTATTACATTATTGTCAGATATTTTTCAGATTTCCCTATTTCTCATTGAATTATTAGGAAAAATACTGTTGGATGCTTCAACATATTGGAAAATCAACAAAAATATTTATCTATTCTACAGTTTATATCGAAATAACTAAAGTTCTCTTTTATCTATAAATAAAATTAGGTGTGCGCCAAAGTTACTTTTTGCTTAACAGCGCCAATAATGTCAAATTATGACAGCTCGCGGGAAACATCAACTTCACGGTTAGATTTAAGTGTGCAAAAGCCTACTTTGGGTAGTAATCGTAGGAAAAAGTATTTTCATCACTCATGAGATAAAGCCTGGTAGACTTATTCTGGTGGATCCTGTATAGGAAGAAATTCAAAATATTTTTCACAAAATTAATTCAGTATCCAAATTATATTCTACATTCTAGATTTTGTAACGTTACCTCTCCAAATTGTTTCTCGTAAAAATTATTCCAAAAAAACTGCTGCTTTGGTCAACCAAGCAATCAAAAACCTTTTCATAGAATATTATATTATAACGGTGTGTAATGTAAACTCACCTACCTCAAAATATTGATGTCAGACCGTGATAAACCTGTCCAGGTGAACATATAGAGCTTTAAGAAGTTCATGTTAAATTGATGATATCCATTAACTCATTTTTTTTATGAAACTGGAAATTTATTTAGTGCCTTTCACATTTTGATAGGTTTCTAATACCATAATCATTTTTTGTGTAAACTTATTAGAATATATCAGAAAAATATATGAACATGATTTCTCAGGGGATCTCTCATCTCTCATCGCTGAAAGAATATTGATGCTTTTTTGAGAAAGTTAATGCTTCTTTGAAGACGAACTGTGAAAATCAAAATGAATATATCCAATTTTCATGCTATAATTATTTCATTGAAATTAGGAAAATCAATAAAAGTGTATATTGGAT
>CAJUYH010008697.1:0-14961 GCA_910591685.1 Galerucella tenella
AGAGTGCCCAGACTACAACCTGAGCACAGAGTTCGCCGACTACAGTGGGCTCAAGAACACGTGGCCTTGCCTGAAGAATTTTGGAGTTTGGTGTTTTTTCTGACGAGACAAGGATTTGTTTGGTACAAGATAGTCATCGAATACGTGTGTGGCGGGATCCAACGAGAGTTGCTCAGCTTGCCCATGCTCGCCCCGTGTCGCCCTTCAGAGGAGGAAGTGCTATGTTTTGGGCTGATATCATGTTAAATGATCGCACAGAATTAATTCATGTGGAGGGAACGATGATTGGTGATGGGTAACTCAGAGAGATTCTACATCCTCACGTGAGACTATGGCGCGCAGCTGTTGGCAATTCCTCCGTTTTTATGGACGATAACGCCCGACCTCATCGGACCAGAGCTGTAAATGAGTATCTTGAGACTGAAGGGATCAATCGTTTGAACTGGCCTGCCCTATCTCCTGACATGAATCCCATAGAACATGCTTGGGACATGCTTGCCAGGGCAGTGGCAGCACGCAGAAATCCACCCAGGAGTGTACAAGAGCTTGTTCATGTGGTCCAAAAAGAATGGCGAAATATTCCTCAACAGAATATCAATAATTTGGTAAACAGCATGGGCAGGCGACTTCAAGCTTGCATAAATTCTAGAGGTGGAGATACTCTTTATTAAAAGTTCTCATGCAGGTTCTCACTTAACATTTTCTTTAAAAAGAATCAATTTGTATTTAATTTATTTATTTTCTAAGAATACTTTTTATGTTTAAAGCAAGTTTATCATTGGATAATAAAAATTTTTGACAAATATACTCGTTTTTTTTTATAAAAACTAATTATTTGAATAATCTTTGATCCATTTATAATGAACACATTTTTTTTTTTTCGGAGATTCAGGGTAAAACTTTTGAATCTATGTGTATTTTTAAATGGTATAGTGATGTGGGTGAATTTGTTGATACTTCGTCAGTTTTTGGTTATGGAAATACAAAAAATGGGTAGGTATAGATTGCCTAGTTCTTACACTTTGATCAGTATCGGATTTAATATATTTTATGAGGAAAGCAGGGTAAACAGTACTTTTTTTGGTAATCTATTTTGAAAAGTCCTTCTAGATCCACTACCAACCAAAACCCACCAAAAAACGTAGATTTATTTTACACGCCATTTTTCTTAGGAATAGTTTGGTAAGCCTGTCTGAAGCTAAGCGGCATCGGTGAGGGGTGAGGGAACATAGCCGATAACTATCATAAACGTACCAATGGCGTACAGTATTTCATAAAAGTATTGAAAGCATTTTAATAAAGAAGCTGGTTCATGTTTTTGTTTAAGGGTAAGTTATTTTCCAAAACACGGTATTTGTTGAGAATAAATGAAGTTAAAGATCGTAGTTGAATTCAATATAGATACGGAATAAAATCACCACAGAACATACCCTAATGATCATCACATTCATCATTATCCTTATATACATTTCTTCTTCGCAAAATCTATAAAAGCAAGTGGGTAATCGAACATGAAACTTGCTCTACATATAATTATGTTTCATTTCGACCCGCATACCAGAAATAGATACATCGAAAATTCCTTTCAATCATTACCTTGCTCTTGTTTGGGTTACCAAAAAAGTAAAATTATTAGGTGTCTTTCCACGACTACATAAAAAAATTATTGAGAGGAATACTCTAGTGAAATTTTTTGAAGTCGCGAACGTCACGTTGCCTTCTGACCCCCGGTCCTCCTTGTCATATCTTGTCACACTCACCAAGACCCCCTCCACCCCCCTTGTGTGCGAATGTATTTTATGAACGGCCCCTAACCCGTTTCAATTGTTGCAAATTTTGTAAAATACTGTGTATATTCGTCTGCACTTTATTTTCTCTGTCTAAAATTGTTGTCGAAATCACTAAAAGAAAAAGAAGTGTGTAGGTAGCTAACAACCAAGAGGTCCTAGGTTCGAAACCCGTTTTGGACCTGGGTTTTTCCCCTTTCTCAAAAAAATATTTACATGTGCTTATGAATCAAATAAGTAACTAGAGAAAACTAGACGCAACATAATATATTGGAAAGAACAAAACTATAACACACAATTCGAAAAATATATATAATTTCCTTCATATCAAGCCACATGTAGTTACTGCGCATGCTTGCAGCCCTGTGGCCCTGTGACGTTTAACGCTAAGTCACAAACAGGCGAGGGAACGACCCTAGCGCATGATGAATATACAGCATTATAATCTCGTTATAATGGTCAACCGAACTGAGTAGACGTGTTTGCTAGTCGCTCCCGATATTTTCAAAATAAGTAGTAATTGATGAGTTTGAATAAAGAGATAATAATATTTTAAGAATTACCTGTTCCAGTTAGAATTAAATGTTGTGTGAACAAAGGAAATAAGAAGTAAGTTAAGAGTAAAGTACCTCATTTTGGAACTCAACATACAGTATAGAAGAACACACACTATTGAAATTGCTATAATAATCAACTATGGATACGAGGAAAAATAGAAGTGCAAGTCAGTCGGGCCTAGACGAAAATACAATAGAAGGCATAATTTGCAAGGTATGTAATAGATTAAGGACAAAGTTAGATAAAAAATTTAATGATATTGAATCGAATATAAATAAGATGTCAAATAAAATGGATATAACATTTAACGAGATTTCTGACAAGTTCTTAAAAATCGATGACACCATTGCGGCACACTCTGCCTCCATCAAAGATTTAACTACCAAATTAGGTAGGATAGAGTCTAATCAAAAAAACAACTTTCTACGTTTCGACGGTATTCAAGAGACCGCTGATGAAAATATCCTGGCCGTTTTAATTGATATTATTAACAATACAATGAAAGTAGAGTGTGTTACAACGGATATTAATAATATATATAGAATTGGGAAACGATCCACTAATGGTAAAATGAGAACTGTTGCAATTGAATTTATTTCTTCCCTTAAGAAAAAAGAAGTTTTAAAAGCTAAATTACTACTGAAACCATCAAAAATATTTGTCAATGAAGATTTAACTAAATCCTGTTATGAGTTGTTAAAAAGCTAAGGCGAGGTTCGGGAAAAAGGAAGCATGGAGTTATGGAGGAAGAATTTATATCAAAAAAGGGGATTCCATTGTAAAAATTGAATCTGAAGAAAGTCTAGTACAAATATAAACTTTCATCTAATTAAAATTGTGTGTATGGACTGCTTCAACAAAATAAATAAAATAGTGGTTTCTTTCGATTGTTGATTTTCGATTTAGTTTTTGTAGTGTGAAGGACAAATTTTTATCACAAACTTATTGTCATTCATTTGTTATTTGTTATGAATTAGGGCTATTAAGGATTGTTTATTTTAGCTTGGGTAGAGATGGGGATTTAATAATAGAATAAGTAACGTTAATTTAAAATTGTAATTGTTCGCATTTGATGATCATTATTATTATCATCTAAGTTTAAATTTTGAATTTGTCGATAATTATTTCGTAGATTGTAAAAGTTACATAAGTTAATCAGTTACCTATACAATTTTTTTTTCTCTTTTATAGTCAGGGGCGACGTGTATATTTACTTATTATCTATTCTTAGGAATGGCCAACATTATACTAAATTTTCAGAATTGCAGAGGATTGAGGAAGACGACAGAACTACACAAAAATTGCTCACAAGGTGATTATGATATTATAGTATTGGTGGAAACTTGGTTACATGAGGGGGTGGCGGACGGAGAATTGGTTGACACACACTCTTACAATGTTATAAGATCAGATAGGGACCAGGAATTTACTGGTAAGTCGCGCGGAGGTGGTGTGTTAATAGTTACGAAAAAAAGACATAAAATTTTAACTTTTTTTCAACATCGTTCATTATTTGAGATTTTAATTGCAGAAATAAAAATTAATAATAAAGATAAAGTTCATGTGGTAGGAGTATACATACCACCTGATTGTATAGTAAACGACTATATAGAATGTTTCGAGATATTACAACAACACGTCCACAACAAAAATAACATATTTATTTTAGGCGATTTTAATATACCAGAAATAAAAGGTACAGACAGTATGGATTTTAATACTAGTCCTAAACTAGATAGTTTAATTGAATTTTTAAATTTTAACTCATTTATTTTGTACAATAATATAAAAAATAGTCAAGATAAAACGTTAGACTTGGTTATTGCATCAAATGATAATGTAAATACATGCACGGTAGGGAGGGAACAGTTGCCTTTAGTTACTGAGGATATATTACATCCATCTCTAGATATTAGTATAACTTTGGTAAAGCAAAATATACAAGAACTAAAGAAGGCAACTGAATACAAATTTAATTTTAAAAAAGCTAATTTTCAATTGATGAGCGAAATGTTAAGAGATACTTGTTGGATCGACGTTATAAATAATGATGATGTAGATTCAGCACTTGATATTTTTTACAAAAAAATTTACGATGTTTTTGAAGTCACTGTTCCGAAATATAAAACCTACAACAATTACAATAAATTTCCAAAATGGTTCAGCACACAAATTAAACAGTTGTTAAAAGAAAAGAACAACTTTAGAAAGCTAAGATATGTTTCGGACTGTTACAATTCTAAATATTTACAGTCCAGAAGGGATTTAAAATGTTTAATTAATACTGAACGTAAAAATTATTTGAGGCAAATTGAGGAGAATGTAAAGAATGATATGAATTCATTTTGGACATACGTTAAAAAAAATAAATCTAACGGATGTCAAGTAGAAACATTTAATTTAGACGGGCAAAGAGTAAATGATGATGAGATTGCCGAAAAATTTGCACAATATTTCTCTACTGCTCACAACGATGAAAAATCAAGCTATACTTTGGATTACTTAAACTTAATCAATAATAATAATACTGTCTTAAAATTATCCGTAGTATCAGATAATGATTACAATATGGCCCTAAAAAAATTAAAACCCAAGAAAAGTGCTGGTACGGACGGTATACCGCCCTATATTTTGAAAGGTTGTGGAGAATTTTTGAAACTACCCTTAATGCATATTTTTAATATTATCCTTAAACACTCATATTTTCCAATAAAATGGAAATTGTCAACATGCATTCCAATTTATAAATCGGGTAACAAGAATGATATTGAAAATTACAGAGGGGTATCAGTTATGTGCGCTCCCTCCAAATTGTTGGAACAGATTTTGTATTTTCATCTTTACAATCATGTTAAAAACAGTATTATAGATCAACAACACGGATTTATGTCAGGTCGTTCAATAAATACGAATCTAATATTGTTTACAGAATCGGCAAACCAAGCTTTTGAAGAAAGACTACAACTGGACGTTATTTACACAGATTTTCAAAAGGCCTTCGATACTGTGCACCATGACATAATCTTGAAGAAATTGAATTCATTTGGTTTATCAAACGATTTATTATGTTTGTTTAAAAGCTACCTTCAAAATAGGTATTTCGTGGTTAAGCACAATGGTAATGCATCTGGGAAGTTTCACGCGAATTCTGGAGTCCCACAGGGTTCTAACTTGGGACCACTTTTGTTTTTATTATTTATTAATGATATATCCGAATATATACAATTTTCTGATTATTTATTGTTTGCGGACGACTTCAAAATATTTAAAAAAATTGAAACAGTTAGGGATTGCGTCATGATTCAGAGGGATATCAATAGTATATCAGAATGGAGTATCCAAAATAAATTGAATTTTAATATTAATAAATGCGGGAGTATGTCAATTACAAAAAAAAGGAACCTATAATATTTAATTATTTGATGGGGGGGGATTCTCTACAAAGATTTAGTGAAATCAAAGATTTAGGGGTTACATATAACGAGCAACTATCATTTGTACCACACATTAACCGACTAGTAAAAAAGCATGCTAGGATTTGTAATAAGGCAAAGTTCTTGCTTTTTAGATATAGAAACTATAAAGATTTTATTTAAAACATTGGTTAGATCAAACTTGGAATATGCTTCTATTGTTTGGGGTGAACAGGCACAAGTGCATATAAATTTAGTAGAAAAGGTACAAAACAAATTTTTGAGGCAATTATATTTTAAGAAGTACGATGTATGGCCAGATTACAGGACAGTAAGGTCATCCAGATTGCGAGAGGAATTTGGACTAATTTCATTAGAGAATAGAAGGAAAATTGCAAACATGATTTTCCTCTATAAGATAATTAATAATGATATAAATTCAAGTTGTCTGTTAAGTATGATACCCTTTAAATCTCCAGCGAGACCAACCCGCTGTCTATTACTATTTGAAAGAATACGAACCTGTGTACATTCTCCATTAGAAGCCATATTGACATTGGCCAATAATTTAAATACATTTATTGACATTGAGTGGACAGTTCCCATTAATAAGTATCGTAGGGAGGTGTGTGGACATCTTGCTCTTTTCTCCACTTAATTCTTGAATTTTATTTATCAACTAAATTGTAATTAATTCAATGAAATAAATATCAATTGAGAGGTATGAGTTCTGTCGTCTTGGTTCTGGTTTATAGTGTTTATATATATTATGTTTTTATACTATTTTAATATTAAGTTTTCTAAATTTTGTTTATTCACTTCAAAATATCCATGTAAAAAGGTTGCAAACCTGTTTGGGTATAAATAAATAAATAAATAAATAATCTCATTTACAGCGTAATAGCTCCTATAAACTATAAATACTACGGGAAAAAGTTTCCAATGAAATTTATAGAAAATTTCATGCTCTACAATTAAGTTACCACCATTTTTCAATCATCATTGACCCTTAACTAAATATTTAGCAAAAACCAATTTAAAAAAACTTGGAGCGCTATAATTAAAAACCTATGCGTTATACAAAAAAAAGTTTCGATTAAAAAAGTTGGCAAATATTATTATCTACAATAATGATTCTCACAATTTTTGTCGTACGATGCGCGGCTCGCGAGATATTTGATAAAACGTGTTCTTCAAGATGGCGGCTGAAGTGAAGCCCCCCCCCATGACGCCAACTTGGATTTACATTCAGGGGACATCCCTGGATATATTCAAAGAAAAAACACCTGTTCCCGTACATTTTTTTCAGAACCTACTTTTTTGGCTGGGGCTCTTGGACTAACTATTCAAAATCACAAAAAAAAAGTTTATTAATACTAAACACAAAATACAAGAGTTGAAGATGTCAAATAAAATTGAAAATACAATGACAAAAGCTGACAATACCAACGCCACCAGATAATCAATATTAGTCAATAGTAGTAGTGAGAGGGAAGAGCACACGCACGCGTACCAATAGTAAATCAGGTGGTTGTATAGCAGCGGGCTGTTCGATAAATATTCACCAATCGAGTTCGTTCGAAGGACGACGTTGACGGCTTGAAGGAAACCCTTGACATATTTGGAAAAGTGTTTACCTTTTAATATTCAGAAATTGTAAAAATCAATGTTAATGGACAAAATCCAATTAATCAAGCCTATTAAAGATATAACGATCAATTACTATTGATATATTATTGTTGATAATGGAAAGTCCATTGCATAATTATTTTCACTAGATACTTCAGCTTTTTCATAGTCCAACGTGGCAAATATTGAATGTTTTTGGCCGCATTCCTTCCACAGCTTCAGATAAGTTTGCCAAATTATACCTACTACATTCAATATTATGAAGCAATAAAAATTTCAAAATCTTTTCACAAAATGACGAATTCAAATCCAAGCGCTTCAAAAAAGCTTTTGACTTTCATGCGAAGCAAGTTGTGTTATACGTTACAAAGATTACCGATCACTTTTCTTAATTCAATTGATAAAAAATGTAGGTTTGGCAACGCTGTTGCCTCACCACCACAATCATGGCTACCTCTTGCAGTGTTATGGGTGGCCATGACCGCAATTTGTCTTCAACCGATGATTCGGGAATCATAGGCTTGAATCAAACTATGGACTTTGTTGTGTTATTCCAGAGGATAAGCAGTTTCCTACGTAAATGCAAAATAATAAAAAACTTACACCGATGCAACAATAAATGATACATATCTTTATAATACACTATTCGAAGATTTATAGAATATTAGTACACTCTTACTCTTACATAGGCCATGGACACTGGACAATCAATTATTTTCAAGTTTGAGAATACAGGAGATTTTTGTCAAATTCTCAAGGCCCATTCACAGTAGACTATATTCTTGAGAAAATGTGGAATAAAATATAGCAGACTTATGCCTGGTTGCAAGAACGTTTATTAAAAATAATGAATCATTAACGGCTGATCAATGGAATAATAACTCGTTAATAATTGTTTATTAATCAACCATCATTTACACATCAAAATGTTACGGATACCTGCAATGATGAACAATAATCGACCATTATCCACAATTAGCGTTGCACGAACAATAATCATCTGTAGATGATTATCAATTTGACAGTTGTAAAAACTACCTATAGTATACCTATAGATTACCTATAGTATATTACATAACGTGTGCGGAAAATGACATTTTTTACACGAATGCAATGAGAAATATTGTAGGACGAGGCATTAGCCGAGTGTGAAAAATCACTTTCGCACGAGTAATGTACAGTATTTTTCCTACGATCACGTGATAATTTCACCAAATAATGTGTAATCAACATCTGACATATTGATACACAAAATGTTAAAATTAAAGTCAACATAATTGATTTCAAAATTAACAATAACTATCAATAGTGACACAAAAAGGTAGAACGTGTCGCGGGACACACGGTAGGAACTTAAGCAAAAATTATGTAATACATCTGACGTTATAGATAAACGATTTGCATATTCTTTGGTGGTTGAGTAGCAAGCATACCAGACTCTCACGCAGTAGACCCGGGTTCGATTCCCCGTGAGGAAGTTTTTTTTTTATTGTTAATTTTATTTTTAAATAATTATTCTGCTTGTTATTAATAACGACAATAGGTAGACGTTTGAGATATTTAGCAGAATATTAATTATTATAGATAATGGTACGGTACCCTTCATGAGGGAGTCCGACTGGCAACATCTACTTATAACAGCATCGTATATTTAAAAAAGGAAACCGTAGCATTATACAAATTGGACATTCAAGAACTTTACGTTTACCACAAAATTAGTGGAAACATAAAATTTTATTTTCTAGATTTTTTCTTAAGTGGGTCGTAGAAAAAAGTTTTCAAAATTTCAACACCCTGTATTTCGAAAAGTAAATGTGCTAGACCCCTTAACCGTGCAAAAAAATTATGGAAATAATAGTAATTGGTTGGATAATTATAGAAATTGGAAGTGGAATTATTATTGTTCATCATACTTCATACATACTTATCATGAATACCTTTCAGGGTGATTACATTTTCCCACCATTATAACAGGTGATTTGGATTAGTTGGTACAACATCGGATTTCTGACGAAGAGTACGCGGGTTCGATTCTCGACCGCGCCCTAAATTTTTTTTAATCAAGAAAATGACAAAAATTGCACTTTTCAAATAGATCGCTTAAAATTTAGATATTACATAGGTAAATCTAATTAAAAATTATGAATTTGACAGCTTGCCAGTGGTCAATCTTAATAAAAATTCATTTGACAGCTTTTTTATCCGTACACGTACGGATAAGTTTTTTTTTCCGTACGCGTATGAATAAAGGCCACTTTCCATAGAACTAGGCAGTGCGATATATGTCACTTTCCTATGTGATCGTAGGAAAAGGTTATATCGTCTTATTAAACTTGCTATCGTCGTATTCAAATAGATTTTGTTTCTCTTAACTTTAAAAGGTTAACTCGTTAATTCAATTTTTCGTTGCACATTTCGAATCACACGGTAAGCAAAATTAAAATAGTTCACGCGAATACCTAACTGAAATAATCTATTCTAGGATTTACATAATGGAATCCGATTCAAAGGCGCATATTTCGAGACAGATCGAATCCTTACGAAATTTATGACGAGGCTGAATTCAAACAAATATTTCGGTTAACAAAACATACAGTTAACTATGTGGTTAATTTATTTTGAGATGGAGGTGAACGAGCAGAGTTGTTTCGAAATCGCAAACAATATTTTAGTAGGTATTAATGTTCAAGCAGTAATTGATGCTGATCTAAATTTAGGACATCTGATTGCTCGTTGGCCCGAGCCTGTGCACGATAGCACCATCTTCAACGACTCTCCTATTTCCGTTGAATTTGAAATGGGTATTCATGGCAATGGCGTTTCAATGGGGGCTACGCCTGTAAAATTTTCAACCTGCAACTGCGTTGAACGTTTTTTTTGGAGCTCTCATGAGAAGATTTCTATACCCGCAGTCGGGTCTAAGTCTGAAACTGGAATGTATCCCTGAGGTCATTGTAGCTTGTGGTTTATTGCATAATATTTGCGAGCAACAGAATAATTGATCTGGTGGAAAATGTCGACGAACTATCTGAAGATCCGATGTTGTTAGAAGAGTTGGATCATGTATATAATCCGAATAATAATACCAATTACGCTGTTCGAAACGTAATAATTGATAGTATATTACACTACAAGGGTGGGAAGTTAAATAAAGTACACATGATCATTGATTCAACTCATTCATTCCGATTGCGATATTTTTAATTTTTAATAATTTTATTATCATTTTGATCATTTTGATTTGATCACCCTCTTCTCCGCAATACTATTTGAATATGTTTGCTAAAGATATAACTTTTTGTATTGTTCTGTGGGAGGGTTTTTTCTCCTTTATTCTTCTCAATAATTTTATTGTGGCTTTATTTACTGTTGGCATTAATCTCCTCGGTTTCATCCTCCACGGTCATATCCTCTTGTGACGCTAAGGCGACTCTTGCTCCGCTCCAATTGAAGCTTCATCTATCAATGATTAGAATAATTCAAGAAAAGAGCATAAACATTGAAACAGAAGCATATTCACGGAAATTAGTAGCTGCCTGAGCTCAATAGCGGCTTCACCTGCCCATGCAGTTCGGTTAACCGCAACTCATTCCTAATAGAAGCGACAGTTTTGCCGTCTCCCGTCCTCAATGTCTTCTTTCAAATTATAAATTTAAGTTCATTGAGGCGTATTTCAGTAAGTATAACCTCTACTCAGCCGCAGAAATTTGAGTCTCCATCTGTTTTAACTGTTTTCTCCAAGTATTTTGCTGGAAATAATAAAGATATTTAACTAAAAATTTTTATTAATAAAACTAAAGTGCTTACATTTTCTGCGGCGACATCTTTTCTAATCCTCCTTTATAAATTTTCATATAGAATTTTCAATTGTTTTGCAGATCTCTCCTTGATTCTGCGAAACAATTAAAATCTTGGCAGATCTCCCGCCGAGTTCTATCCTTCTCGCTCTCAAATAAAACTTTTGTGCACTCATTTCCTAAAGTGTCCCTGTGCCTATAGAGTGGAAAAAAAATGTTTTTAATAGAAATCTACTATTCCATAATCCCTGAGAATGAGGTACAGTATTATTAGTTAAACTATATTAAGAATGTACTCACTTTTCAAGCAATCTCGAAAGAGAAGGGGTAGAACTGCAAGCGTATGCAGACGACCTTGTCATCTTGGCAAGGACCAAGTCAGGAAGGGTAGCATATAATATCCTTCAAAAGGACGATGTCCACAGTTGGTGTCAGAGGGAACAGATGTCTGTTAACCCTGACAAAAATGTAATAGTTCCCTTCACTAGAAAAAGGAAGTTGAAGGATCTTCCACCACTTTCCTACAATGG
The DNA here is from genome assembly GCA_910591685.1 of Galerucella tenella. Taxonomy (NCBI): domain Eukaryota; kingdom Metazoa; phylum Arthropoda; class Insecta; order Coleoptera; family Chrysomelidae; genus Galerucella; species Galerucella tenella. The sequence continues at coordinate 11,715 of CAJUYH010008697.1, forward strand.
TGAGGTTATTCCATTTGCAGCGGAAGTAAAATATTTGGGGATTATCCTAAATAAGAAACTTACTTGAAACGCTCACTTGGATAAAGTTATCCATAAGGCCAGACTATCTTTGTGGACATGTCGCAGGATCTGTGGAAAATCTTGGGGATTGGAACCCAAACAAATCTATTGGATATATGTGATGATCGTTAGACCAATGATCACATATGGAGCTATTGCCTGGTGGTCAAAAGCTTTACAGCGAACGGCCCAAGGAAAGCTCTCTGGTTTACAGAGACAGGCTGGTCTGGCAATCACTGGTGCTATCAACTCCACACCGTCAGCAGTCATGGAAATTCTTCTGGACCTACATTCTCTCCATATATTTTTGGAAAGAGAGGCTAGATGGACAGCATACAGAATTGTACATATTTCTAAATGCACAAATCAGGCTTATGCAGAACGAAGCAGAACACTAGCGGACAGTGACAGTCACAGTATTCTGGGAATGACCTCTGACATAATGCCTCCAACAGTAAACTAAGACCTGCCTTACACCGTCCTAATTCCAAATAGAGATGAATGGGTCCTCCGTAAGGATGAACTATTAAGAGCAGACAGCTGTTGGTACACAGACGGCTCAAAAACACCCTCAGGCTCTGGTGCAGGTGTATACGGGCGCAGACCTAGGACAGAAATTTCAACATCACTAGGATCCTATGCAACCGTATTTCAGGCGGAAATTTACGCCATTGTTTCATGTGTGGAGAGAGTGGAGCAAGCCAATCTCATACATAGAACAATAAAAAATTTCTCGGACAGCCAAGCGGCTTTAAAAGCACATAACTCTCGCCGTGTAACGTCGAAATTGGTTTTAGACTGCCAAAAAAGACTCTCCTCAATAGGAGAACTCAATAAAGTATTGCTGGTCTGGATCCCTGGCCATTCTGGCATGGAAGGAAACGAAAAGGCAGACTTTCTTGCAAGGGAGGGTGCCGCACGTGTTTCTATCGTACCAGAACCTACAATTGGTATCGCAATAAGTTTTGCCAAACAAACACTAAATACCTGGACAGCAAGAAGAGCTTTAGACTTCTGGAATAATTTACCAGGATTGGTTCATTCAGAGGCTTTTATACATCCTTCGAAGTATGTCTCCAAACAAATGTTAGACCATAGCAGGCATGACCTACGTTGTCTAACAGGCCACTGTCATCTGAATCATCATATGCTAAAACTTGGACTGTCGGAAGATCCGACTTGCCGTCTTTGTTTGGAAGATGATGAAACAGCAGAGCATATAATTTGTGCCTGCCCCGCCGCGGCTCGAATCAGGTATCTGATGTTTGGCAGGGTCTCTCTCTCGCCCTCGGACATGAAATATCATGCACCAAATAAAATAATCGGCTTTGTTAAGAAGCTGAATTTGTTTGGTGAAATCTGAATAGGTGTGAGCCACAATAGACTCTTGTGAGTCGCAGTGGAGGGCCTTATAGACCCACTCACCACAAACCTAACCTAACCTAACCTAACCTAACCTAACCTAACCTAACCTAACCTAACCTAACCTTTTCAACCAAGAAGAGAAGTAATTATTGCTTCTAGGTAACGATGAAGTTTTTGTGCTTCGGGCATTAAACCTCAAAATATCGTTAAACCTTACTTGTCTATATCGATGGCTTATTTGCAATAGGACGTAACCCTGAGATATCAAATTTTACAGGAGGAACAAAAAACTGCATAATTATACGAAATTTCAATTAATTTTTGTAAACTATTTTTTTTCTTTTCTATTTAATTATCTTAACAATTTTTAAATTATTTTTATTGGTTTTGTGGGATACGACCTCTCTCTCTAAATTACTATTTTTTTGAGGCTCACGTCATTATAGTACCAGATTGTTTTTATTACTTTTTATTATTACAATTTATTACAAAATCAATGTTTATTAATAATAATTAATTGTCGTAATGTGGTAAAGAATCATAAAAAATATGTGTGTCTTGTGGAAGAAATGGTTTAAGCTGTTGGAGGTGTTGCCATTTTGAAAATTTTATTTTTAATCTCTCTTTGAATAACCGTTTAGTGGTAAAATTGCTTTTATTACATTCTTTGGCTCTTTGGTCTAGTTCTTTATAATCATAATCAGAACTTATACTTTATACTTTATAGCTCGTAAGTTGGATACTGTGGGCTCATTGGTCCTTTTTCCTGGTCGAATTGAGTTGTAGACAAAAGTTGTTTTGTCGTCAAAATCCAAAAATTGGTCATGATACATTTGGCAAACATCTAAAGGGAAGGGTTTTTACGTGCTTCCAGAATGATACTTCAATTTAAATGGCTGCGTGAAGATTTTCAGCGAGTCGGCCGAGTGGCTCGAGCGCTTCCCCCACTCCTGGGCCGACGGCAGCAACTGAAATTTTCCACGCATTCCCGAGTTTTAACAATTTTTTTTTCCGCAGATATTGTCTATTTAATCGGATGATCTTTCGAATGATGAAAGCACTCCGTCTCCCGGTCGTGCTCGTATTTTTTTTTACCTCTACTCGCCCAAATTGTTGAACAATTGACTGTCAACTTTGCCGGCTTATATCTCGGTTGTTTATTAACGAAAGTTGATTTTGTTTAGTGTTATTGAAAGCTCATTCAATTTCCTATCGATGTGCGTTGTCAAAAGTTACAAAATCAGGTCTCATTAACAATATATTGCATTTTACAAGTAAGGGCGTATAATTAAATAATTATCTTGGCCGTGCAAATGCAATTTTCGAAAAAATAACGACGCCGCTCGATTACACCGTACGTAATCTACCTTAGAAAAAATCAGCGTCATGCAGGGAAAGTGACAAAGTGGTACAAGTTTATTGCAAAAAAATGCTACGTCAATTTGTTTATAACGCTATAACTCATTAACTATTCAACTTACCGATTGCGGGTTTGGCACACGTGATCTGTTGACGGAGTGCAGTAATTAAGCACAATAACAGGATATTGTCATTGTTAACAAAATAATCTAATATTGTTTAATCTAACTAATGTTTATTTAAACCCTAATCATCAATAACTTTTGATCTAATCAATATTTTTCGACGCGGTTGGTTTCATATTGTTCGTTTTTAGAAGACAAAAAAAAAGTATTTTACATTTTTCCTTTATAATCAAGAGCAAAAAAGATATTCACGAATGAACGAGTAATTCTACTAGAAAATAGCACAATATTGTCATTTAAACAATGTCGCGCAAGGTTTTGCATTTGCGGGTTAGTAC
>CAJUYH010008698.1:0-14958 GCA_910591685.1 Galerucella tenella
CAGTTACTTTTATAAACTGAATTTTCTCTATGAAATTATTCAACGTATGATATAAGTAACATGGAGAATAATAAAATTAACAACGATGAAAATAATTGGAAAGTTGTCTAGTTAATAGTTATTCTGCTGGAAGATATTCACGTTTGAAAAAGATAAAAGGAAGGAAGTTAAACTTCCTAAGCAATTTTGATTATCAAAAGTAATTTCATATTATTTAGTTCAACATTATTCATAAGGTGTTTTCGATTATCCAATTTTGGCTGCTGGTAGCAGCTCGTGGTCATAGATAAAAAATACTTATATATGGGAAACTGACCCATGGCGCCCTCTACTTGTACGGGTTGCGCCACATTGAGAGTTCCGTCAGTACCTCTAACACAAATCAGATGGTTGTGAACTTCACTAACACCCGAAAAAGAAGATTTCTGTAATTTTACAGTTTTTGGCGGCATATTCAAAATTACTGTAATTTTACTTTTATTGAAAAATGAAATTCATGGTCCATTTTTTGATATTTCATTCAAAGTTACTTAGCATAAGATTGATATTACAATAATAACAAACAAATAGTCAAGTAAAATCAACCGAAATGTCAAAAAATGGACCATATAATGCCTGAAGTGAAAAAAGTAAAGCAATAATCATCAAGCTTATATATTTTATTGAATAAAAAAAGTATACAATAAATGGAACGTTTCTTTACATATTTCAATGACAAACGAGAAGAAAAATGAATGTTAGGAATTCAACAACAATGCTGGGAAGCTCAAAGCTGTATGGAAGAATAACTACTTCTGTCACTTTCCATTTAATAAAACATGTTTTTCATAAAGATAGAGCTTATCGGGTGCACTTCACATTACAGTCTTTCACAAAACATATTCTCGACATTGTTTCTTAAAATAAAAGTCCCACTATAAACAACTAAAACCAACTACGAATACTCAACACACACACAAATAAGCAAAATAGTTTTTGAAAATGGAAACTGGACAAACTCACGATACACGTCAGGCAGTTGTCAGGTTAGGATGTCAGCGCTGATATTATGTGGAAGAGTCTGCAACTACCACGAACGGCGTTACGGTTGTCACTGAATTATAAATTTTAGTACTGACGGGACTCTCTAAGTGGCAGCACCCTCGCGCCTCCAGAGATCCCCTACCCAGCTCGTAGTGACTGAATTTCGTTCGTTTGATACTGGGCCTGACGCCTAGTCTTATCTTCCCCTTGACCCTTTAGCAAGTACCGAAAAGTATGAGCTTCAAGCCATCTTCAAGAGACGTTAAATATTTGACGTTTGACCGGTTTGACGTTTATTCAAAGGTTAAGATTGTGCGGATTACGATTTTAACACTTCTAAAAATTTCTAAATATATGCAAAATTATATTATCAAAAACATTATAATTGCAAATTGTTCTTCTAACAACACAGAAAATTCATTGATAATGTCAGATGATACTTCGGATGATGAACTTGAGGAAGAAATGTTTTTTCCAAGAAGACAAGTTATTGTCAAGTTAATAGATTTGTTGAATTTGCTGTTTTCAGTTATTGAAATGAACTGTTCCAGAGTCACTCAATTCTCTGACATTGGCACATGACAGGTGGTTTTGAGGATCCTAAAAAATCATGTTCCCTTTGCTCAAAAGTCATGACTACTGAGGCATCACGCACAAGTGCTTGAAGCCCAAATAAACGAAATCAACGATAAGCAAGAATGAGTTTAATTTAAAATGCCAAATTCTATTACAGCACATAATCACACGAAACATAATATTAACTACAAATCAAATTTCACCAATCACTGGACTCTTGCTTTCGCTTTTATGTGCTTGTTTCATTTTGTCTATCAACATTTTTTTCCAAATACTGAATGCTAGAAGGTGAACATTTTCCCAAAGATAATATGGGCTTATTTCAACCCCTCAACGCCGTACAAAAATCAGACTAACGCGTAAGCCGAACGAAAACAATTGTTGGAGATCGGCCGGTTGCTATGCAATCACCTGACTTGCCATTGGCAAGCTTGTGCGTGTGTTTCCCATTTCCGACATCGCGTAGCTTCAGATGGGTGCCAAACTGTAGCTTTATATATTATATACTTTTGTTGCAATTGCAATTTTTGAATGCAATACTTGGATTTGTTGTAGATAGTACAATTTTGAATTTGAAAACGGTTTTGGAAATGAAGATAGAGTATTTGAATGATAAAAGATACTTTAAGCGTCATCGTACTTGCCAGTGAAGTTTCATAATGTGAAAAAATGTGCTCGCCTTATTGCTAATTTTTCATAACATTGAATCAAATTTCTATTGACAATAAATTTACTTTAAACCTTACCTCAAAAGTTTATAAGGCTCTCTGGCTCTCCTTGGTATATGGAGACAAGAACTATTTGAATGGTGTTCTACTTGTAAAATGAATGAAAGTATACAAAAATTTGTTAGCTGAAATTTTTAAATTGATATAAAAATGAGAATGTGATACTGTTTTAATATTGTTATAGCTTATGAGAGGTGAATGCGTTGTGCGAAAAAAAATCCAGACCAATAGATTTTGTACATCGAAATTCTCAACTATCAAAGTGAAATATTACCCTAAATTAATGAACTATGCACATTCTAACCTAACCAGCGCTTGTTGAAGTTGCATAATTACCTGCTGTAGAATTTCCATAATCTTTCATACATCATGGGTTCATTATTAAAATTCAAAACGGTTGGCCCTCTCTAGGCAATCAATGAACAATCTCGTTTAATGCAAATATCTATTGCTTATTCACTAAGAGCACCTGATTTCGTTGAGAAGTGTAATTAGAAAACGCGAACCACTATTGATCCTTTCGGTCGAACAATCTGTAGAATAACCGCCGAAACTAATAAAGTAAAAGGTTTTCCGGAATGCACGGCTCGGAGGATTACTAAAGCGTTGTTCGTAAATACACGTCAATTACAACCAAATGGGAAACAGAACAGATACTTTTTCTTATAGGTTATTAGGAGTTTACGGTAATTGTAAGAACAAACATCCTTTTTATTTCCTTGTTGAGTAGTTATTTAATTATTATTTTTCTCGTTTTTTACTTGAAGGTGAACAAATAGATTGTCTATCAGATTGCTCTTGAATCCCAATGAGAGGGACTTAACTTTTTTATCTAATTTCTGAGACCATAATCCGCTTTACAACTCGAATTGCAAAGTTTATCATGGTTCCTTATAGGGCTACAATAATATATTGTGTCAAAGACAGAAAATGAGCGTTTGCAGCCCGAGACTTTTAGCTGTTGATAGTTCTTGCATGTGTGACACACAACTGCTCTTCGCCTACAAAAATAATCGGAAAAATACGAAAATATAACGAAATACTTAGACATACACTGACGATTGAATAGAAAAACGTCGTCAAACTGAAAATAATTTTTCGCCCTACTTTTGATATTCATTTGATTGCCTTGGTGTGAAAGTGAAAATATCACGACGATGGAAAATATCACACTGACTTATTTCAACATCGAGCCCAATAGTACAGGGAATGAAGCTCAAAAAAAGGTAAAACCTCGCAATTTTTTCGTCCAGCATGGATTGACTTGAAATTTTAACAGGAGGTAGGTGATAGCCTAAGGTTCGAAATCTATATCAAACCGAAGGGCGCTAAACGGTTTTCAGGGGTGAAAACTACCCTTATTTGTCAAAAATCACAAAATAACATTTTAAACCTGAAAATGGTTAAGATTTGGTTTGGATAAGTTGAATAATGATTGTTTTAAGCTTTGGAATACAATTACATCATATTTCAACCCTCAAAAAGCAGCCCCTGTTACAACTTAATGTAAAAATTCACAAATCCTCAAAAAATGATTTCGCCTCTGATTGATTTGCATAAAAATTTGGGATTAGGCTCAACTTACCCTCTGCTTTATATATCATGTCATGCCGACCCTGGCTGTTTTTTAGGGGTGAAAACTACCCCTAAATGTTAAAAATTGAAAAATAGCATTATAAATCGTAAGATAGGTGAAAATTGGTTAGAATTATTAAAATGATGAACTTGTTACATTTCAACATACAATTTTATACTTTTTCAACCCTTGAAAATCAACTGTCATTAGTGTTATATGTAAAAAAATACACACTCACACACCTTGACACATGAACAGATGTTTCTTTCCTATTGTATTTCAAAAAAAGAACACGAAACATTTCGTATATATAACGCCCCGCTGCCGAATAAACCAGTTTTGTACATTATTATGCTTCCAAGTGCACTATACTATACTATTGAAATTTAAAAAAAAATCGATTGTTCTTTTTAACGTATTTCCTTCATTTTTGATGATGAAAATTTTATTCAACAACGATTTTGTAGGGTTTGTCAAGAACTACAATGATCTGTAAGTTAAATCTCTTTAGACCCTTTCGTTTTTAAATGGGGTGAGTTTAAATGGCTAAAAAAAGGTGGTGCTCGTGCGTAAATAGACGTTTTAAACGGCTATATCTCGTCAAATATTAACTGTCCTACAAAAAATCTACTTACAGGAAAATTTTTGTTATAAAAAAAGCTACGATTTCGTTTTTTAACTTTGCTTGTACCTCTAACATTTTCGGAGTTATTTTGAAAGAAAGGGTAAAAAATACAAAATTATGAAAAATAACTTTTTACTTTAAGCCATGATTTTCCGAAAACTATGAATTTTAAATTGGTCAAACTTCTTGGACATATCAACCATACATGTACAAAGAGAATTGCACAAGGGTGAAGATCAATTTTAATTAGGGGGTAGTTAGGGGATTGTTTTCACCGATTTTTTTGTATAAAAAATTCAGTACTGACATTATTTTTGTCATAATTCACTCAATGTTGATGCTACAGACCTTTTTTTTAAAGAAAGGTCTAATTATGCTTTTTGGAAAAGATTCCATGAGTTTTCTACGAAAACTGCATCATTTTTCCGGTATTTGACTTTGAATCTATCACATTTTGCATTTGGGAAAAAAGCTAATCATTGATGGGCCATATCTCGGTTCCTATTGGTTTTAGAAAAATTATAAAAAAAAATTTTGCTTGTTTTTTTAAAAGATACAATTTTGCTCTCCACAGTTTTTTCAATAAAATGCATAATTTTCGAGTTATCCGCGAAAAACATCAAAAACGTCGAATTTTTTCTCTAAAAAGCGTTACTTCCAATCGCGAATATTGATTTTACGCAAAAAAAATTTACAAAAAATTTTTTTTGCTTAGAATCACTTTTTCAATCGATTTCTGTGGTTAAAATGTAATAAAAAATTTTCACCCCCGAGATCGGGAGGCAACCACCCCCAAGGCTTTAGCGTCCTTCGGTTCGATATAGATTTTGATCCTTGGGCTATCACCTAACGCCTGTTAAAATTTCAAGTCAATCCATGCTGGACGAAAAAATTGCCTGGTGAAATGCACATTCCCTGTACTACTAAAAGCAATGATATTAAGAGGAAGAATTTTTTTTTCCAAAAAAAACGACAACAGTGTTTGTCCTGTCAGATTATTTGGAAAGTTGATGTCAATGAGGAGCTCGAATATTAAAACCAATAAATTATTCTTCGAAACAAATTATAACTGGAGAGCCGCTACTGATCACTGGTATGATAATATGCCCATTGGAAGAAATATGATTTTAAGTTGAACAAAGTCGTCTGCCGAAGCGTTTTTCTTGAATACCGAGGTCAAAAAGTCACTAATCACCCCAATATAAGTGGACATATACAGTGTGCCTACTTAAGTTGGAACCATATGGAAAACTTTTTTATTAGTGGTTTTATGAAAAAAAGGTATTCTTGATAAAAAGTTCTGCATGCTCGAAAAGTTGAAATGCAACCATCAGATATCAATTTTATTGAGCAGTATACGAGGTTTGTCAAAAAATTTGAATTTTGTGCAAGAGTAAAGTATCTTTATTTTTCACAATTCAGAAAAATGTCAAGATGTAAAGTTGTTTCGAATCAAAAGCTATATTCAAATATGCAATTACAGCCATTTATTATGAAAATTCAGGTTTTGTGATTATTTACCAATAATTCCATATTAATTATTCTGGCTGGATACAATTTAACGCAATCTAGGATGCCCTGACATAAAGTATGTGACAGTGAATGTCAGAGTAAGTTGTTGTTTATACAATAAAAATGGCAAATTCACTAAATCGTGGAGAAAAAATAAAACTTGTGTTATTTGTTGAAGACAATAATTACAAAACATATAGAGAGGCCGCAAGTATAATAGACATCCGCATAGAAACATTATGCATTCAGCAGTAACAAGAATTTTAAATAAATTTAAGGCTAGTGGGAGTATAAAAAATAAATTTGAGAATAAACGCCGAAAACGGGTTGCGAATGACGACACTGAATTTGAAGTGATGCTTTTTGTTGTAGAAGACCCAAAGATGTCATTAAGAAAAAGGGCCTCTGCAATCCAAACTACTTCAATAAGTGAAGATACAGTGGCAAATATTTGGAAAAAAAAATATATCATGCATACAAACCGCAATTTGTACACACGTTACTACCCAGGGGTTAAAATATTCGTTTTGAATTCTGCGCTCTTATCCAAGGAAAGTTGGTTGAAGATCCATTTATTACAAGGAATATAATATTTTCCGATGAGTCAACATTCTCATCAAACGGAACCGTCTCATCACAAAATTGTCGCTGGTGGTCTAACAGTAATCCAAACTTATTCTTTTAAAACTGACGTATGGTGTGGTGTATACAAAAATAAATTGGCTGGACCTTTTTTTTCGACTTTCCTCATATGCCGCTCATTGCTTACAGTTATTAGGAAATCAAGTGAGTGATTTTTTTGAACGACCTTCCGTCACAAAAACGTATGACAATTTGGTTCCAACAAGACGGTGCTTCCATCCATAGTACATTAAACGTTAGAGTACTCCTTGAAAATATGTTTAATGGGAAGGTGATTCACAGGTATTCAGATCTTTTTGAACCTCCTTCGTCTGCTGATTTGACTTCCCTTGAGTTTTTTATGGGGTTACTTAAAATTGTTAGAAATAAAGATACTTCACTCTTGCACAACATTTAACTTTTTTGACAAACCTCATATACCTTGAAAAAAATTGGTATCTGTTGGTTGCATTTCAACTTTTGGACCATGCAGAACTTTCTATCAGGAATAACTTTTTTTCATAAAACCACTAATAAAAAAGTTTTCTATATGGTTTCAACTTAAGTAGACACACCACTGTATATTTATTAGTTATAGAAACCAAAATCCGGATCTCCATTCAACTAAAATAATTCTTTTTTCAATTGCAGTGTTTTTGCATTTTTTTAAAGTTAGCAAAAATCAGCTTATTGGTCATACATTTTTTTCGGACAATTATCAGTGTCCTAGAGTTATCACTACTGAAAACTGCTCGAACAATTTTGTTAGCAAGAATAACTTTCAACAAGAATAGCATATGACGCACGATAGCAGCGCTTTTGAATATATCATCTATTCACTTGTATTTTTCTATCATAACCTAAACACAGTATAGGAACCACCCAGTAGTATATCTCTCATTCATAAATTGCCAGAGCTTTTGATAACCTTGAACGGATCGTTTTACGATTCCGATTCCGTCCGTGCATACGTTTTAAAATGACTTGAACGTGTTGAATGATTTTTCTTAAATATTGTAGAACAGTACACGGATGAGTTCATGAAACAATAGTCTTATACAGAATATTTATTGATTTTTCCATAATACAATTTTCATTTTGTTATAATTTTCAAAATTTTTATTGACAAATTTCAATGTGTAATATAGTCGTACCCTGAAGAAAAGTTTTATTAAATATTTCATTGAAAAATAAACACAAGGATGTACAAACTCTGTTGTTTGACTAATATTTATAAGTGATTCAACAGTATTATATTCCGTAGCAACTTTCTCAAAATTCATTTGGAATGATGTTTCTAATAATGAGATGTATTGTACAACATTTTCATGCGGCATATTCAAGTTTCCAAAAGTATCCTTTTTCGTATTTTCATAAGCTCTAAGGTAACAGTATAAAGACGAATCGTCTAAATTCTGATACGCTTGTGAATACGTTTCGCATACGCTGCATGTATGAATTTCCAAACATTTTTTAATTAAATAACCACAAAATTGGAATTGGAATAGCCTTTTTTAAAAGGAGTTTTCTTTGATGATGTTGCATAATCATGTCTGGTTCAAAATGAGTTTCCATTTTTGGCATCAAGTCAGGCCTATTGCATGCTTCGAGCCAAACTTTAGCTCTGAAACAAAAACAATAAATTTAATCAATGCATGAAACTAAGGCTCATAAATGTAATATGAAGATCAAATAAAAAAGTATTATACATTTCGGATGAAAATACGAACAGTTTCTCACCTTTCTGAATCCTTTGGAAAACGGTAAAATTTTTCATCACAATTATAATATTTATTGTTACATCCACGAACTACAAACACACTACCCGATTTCTTCTTTTTAATGGTATCCATTGCAAAAAAATGCTTATAAACTATAAAAATAATACCGAAAAGCTGTGAAAATATAAGCTGTAATAAATAATTTTATTCGCAAATTCACCACTTGCACTTTGGTTGGATCGCAGCACAGCACTGGCCGCCGGATGATATAGCCATCCGAACGACGTTGTAGGTCACAAAGAGCTTGGCAGTGTGACGTCACGAGATAACATACTGGTTCGTTCATATACTGTGACTAAAATTCAATTGAAAAAAAATTGCCATATTTCTTGTTATCACTCTTGTGCAGATTACAATTACTAGGTACGTTTAAATCGAGTAGAAAGCTGGAAGCATATTCTCTTCCCAAATCGTTGTGGGTAGGAAGTTGTTTCCATATTATTCCATATCATGAAATTTAATATTTTCATTATAATTTCACGAGCACTTAACATTTTTCGTGTTATTTTCATGAGCGAAATAATAACATTCTCCGAACTAATTTGGTTATCCTCATTCTAAATCCTTCACTAGCACAAAAACTTTTGCTTGCATATTATTATAATGCTGATGTCGATTTTATTTCATTTGGTTGGAAAGTTAGTTAATATCCTGAAATAGTATAAATGCTACTAACTAAATTTATGGAATTCTAGGCAACGGCATATATGGCGAGCGATATGAAGTGCTTGAATATAAATCTCCTCAACTGACCCTTTAATAGAGGGACGTGGCCGGTATATTTCACAGTACACTCGTCCATTTTCCATTCCATGACTTTTATAACCTATTCATAAACCTATGACTTTTATCGACTCCGTATGCGAATTTTCGTTTCAAAGATTACAAAATACATATAGCGTTGGTAGTCGCCGGAGCGATAAAAGCTTTTGTTTTGTGTGATCTAGTTTATGCTAGTTGTATTTACAAATGAAATATATAAACCCAATAGGATTAATTCGATATGTTGTACTCCATACAACATTAATTGAAATCAAAATTTGACATTAAGGGCCAGTCTTTCTTCCAATGTTTACATAATTCACCTGGGAGGTAGATTAATTTTCTGCTGTTTCTTCCCAGCATATTAAGGTATTATTTAAAGTGTATTTTACCAGTCTTGTTATTGGTTGTATTGCTGTTAACTTCAAATCAGTGAGTATTTCAATTTTTCGCTCCTATTCCAATACTCTCATTGATAGAGGCTATAACGGCATTTGCTTGAAACATAAACGTATGAAGACTAAGGCTGGAGGACATCTTTTCCTCAGCCCCAATGACATGGTTGGTTTTGGATCTATCAGTAAACTAGATGATGTATCCACAATAACCTTGGTGCATCACCTGTTTCCTAGATGGGATGACATTGTTATTAGTTAGTTTTTGAATATATCCAGAATATTCCATTGCAGAGCAGAACGAGTTGAGATAATTTCCAAATTTTTTTAAAACGGGAAGCGTGCAAGAAGCTTTATGAAGACAAACAACTTCATTACTTATACGTATTACAGCTAATGATAAAAATTTTGTCAAACAGGATAATCTAAAAATAAACTATGGAAACAGGGTGAGGACTGAATCGGCAGAAATAGTAATTTCAGGTCATATGCACCGAGAAAAAGATTTATTTGTGACAATTAAAATCTTATTATCTCTAATAAATATGATTTTCCATATGGCCTAAGTAATATTTAATTTGTCGTTAAGAGAGGATTTGTTTCACGTACGGAAAGTAATATTGCTGATGTATAAAAACATATTTATTATCATTGATCAAATGAATTATCTATCGAAAATCATATTTATTCTTGTAGAAATGTGTAATATTTGTCTCAAACATTATTTATTAAGGTATGATGACAAAATAGTTATATTAAAATCTTTGAAAGCATTTAAATTAAAATTAATTAGTCTTCCAATAACAAATTCTTACGTTTGCAGGCTAACTATATTGTTTTCTTATAAAAAATGTTATTTTATGGCAGAATGCCATTTCTTCACCATAAAAAATATATTGTATGTGTTAACGATACGTTTTTCATTTGTAAAAAATGTCCCAGCAAATTATATTTTTTTGTTAGGAACAAATGTTTAGTAGGAAAGCAGGATAGGAATGAAAAACTTGTACTGCTGAATATTTTCATCTATTAAAATGAAAACTAAGTACCTATACATTTTTAAAATGGGAATCATACATTTATAGAAAGAAAACCATACATTTTTGATATGAAAATTTTACATTTATGAAATTAAACATACCTACATAATCCAAAAAATGACCAAGAATTGTATCTTCATGCTTGCTTGCTACTTATCTACCTACTCAAATATAATTAACATTTATTTTCTTACCTTCAAAAAGATCTCACACTTCTTGTAATCGCCATGAGTTTAACAATTCATCCATTTCTATATTATTAAACTCATTTTTGTCCAAAGCACTTTAACCACAAACTTTACAAAAACAAAATAACCTGCAAAATTGCACAAATTCATCTAATTTCACTGACTGACACCAAACGACCAGTATACATACATATACGATTGTGAATAATAAGGCAGGGTGGGGTGAGAATTCTTTGTATTAATTGCTACATAATTTGTAGACTAATGTGATTTCTTTCGGATAAAGAAATATGAGCTTTGGAGTAAGTTTTTTTCTCGTATATATATATATATATATATATATATATATATATATATATATAATGTAGATCTAAATTGAGGCTAATAATTTATAGGCATATTTAAAAAATGTAGGTACATTTCTGTCAAAACTTTAAGATTATTTACTCTGAATATTTAATTTATTGTTCTGAAGTGGTGGAATATTATTCAAGATATTATGTTTTTTTTGAGTAATAAAAACAATTTTTACCCAAATAGCATTGTTATATTGTATAACAACATTTTATATTGTGCTTCGTAAACTATTATAGTTCCTGAAGAACAATTGTATCAAGGAGTGCATAAAGAAGAACAAATTTCTTCACATTGAAGAAATTACACACGAATGAATGATTTTTTTATATAAAAATTTGCCAATGTTTTCACGTTAATACGGCTTCTTAATAATGAATAAGCAATGTTATTAATAAACAAAAGGGAATCAAACAAATCAGTTTATTTGTCTATGAATAACTCTTCTCTCGGTGTGTCATAATAATTTAGATCCTACAAGGACAAGAAAGTTGGGCGAGGGATCTGTTTTTCCGCGCACTACCGTTTGTAGGGCTTTGAAACATCATACATTAATGTTTCCAAAATACTTTTGGTACAGGAGATGAATGGAGATGGAGAAACATATCTTGATTTATTATAGGAGGTTATTGATCCTGCTCTTCTAGATTTTCCTCAAAATTCAAGGAATACTGCCAAATGTCGGGATGAACTGTTTTCTGTAGCTACTCTGTATATTACTAGATTCCCTGATTTGGATGTGGCTCAAGCAAGTGGAGGAGTGTTTATTGTTTCATGGGTATAATATAGTGTTTCCAGTTTCCAGATTTTCAATCGAGATTATCTTCTTGAGAAGTCATTTTTTCATGAATTGACCAAGTTGGAATTCCTGAACTGTATTATCATAGGATGTCACCCAATTTTTTCTGCTTCTTCTGTTCAAGTATATATACTCAAAAATGCCATTAGTAGGATCGGAAAGTGCTGTCATCTATTCGGAAATTTGTTTGTTTGTCTAGGACAAAATATACCAAAACTTTTCCCGCCATCTATACCGAAACATCAAAACAAGATGGAAATTGGAAACACAGTATAGGCCGTGGACTTTTCACTCTGCTCTTTGTTTCGCTTCTATGATTCTGACTTTAGATTTACAAAGCGATATTTGTCAAAGATGAGTGTCCAAGTGAAATGATCAAGCTGTTGCAGCATTGGTTCAACAACCTGCTATGCTGGAATTCGTCACGGAAATGTAGGAATATTATTCCGCTGTGATCGGTATACCACCAAAGAATACACCAGCAAACATGCAGCGAAGCTGACTATCCTTTTTTGTATGCGCATATCTAAAAGACGCCATTTTTATTATAAGATACTTGTTATACTTCACTCTGTCGACGGATTATATGGCCGATATTTGGAGATTTCATCATTTTACCAGTGTATATAATAAATTATGTCAATGGTTCTTCACGTTCATACATTTTGATAACCTAAACATCGAAGAGATTTGGTGTTTCAGTCGCTTAATTTTTATAATTCATACTCCTGATGATGCAAGTCTTGTGGTTCTTCAAACTGGTCCAATAATATGTTACATTGTTTTCGTAGAATTTCTTGAAAAATAACTTCATTTGATTATTCTAATATCGTGTTATGATTCCACAGAAAAATCAATAATTGAGAATAAAACTGATTTCGAGGCGAAAATGAAGGGACAAAGTAGAAGTAGAGTTTATTTACCAAAAAATAATCACAAATAGCATTCCAACTTCCATTTGTGTACATTTTTTTGTAACAGTAGGTAACGTTAAGAAATTGAATATTCTTGTCACAAGGGTCATGTTATTTTTTGCTTTTGTTCCGTGGCTTCGAATTTTCCCCTAAAAAAAGATTTATTTTGTCTTTGGATTAATTTTGGAATGCTCTTATAGCGTCTGGAAAACAATGTTATTTTTGAAGTGGAATAAAAAATTTCCATAAAGACCATATTAATTATCCAAGTACCTAGGTACATTTATTTGTAAAAATGTTCAGTTACCAGGGGCATACGGTATAATTTTCAAAAGGAGCTCACTTACTCGTGTTTTCATTTTTGTCAGCAGTCCCCATGTATGTATGTTTGTATGTGTGTTTTTTGGGGTGACATTCACTGAGACCTAAAACATCTATCGTGCCCCCTTATTTCTACTCAGTTTCTGAGGAGAGTTTCAGAAACTAGTAGTTCCTTTAGTCCTATTTCCCGGAGGAATTTTAGGATGTCTGCAGACTTCAACTTAGGCAAATGTTCCTCTTCTATCCAGTAATCTCCCAGGTGCTGTGCTCTAGGATTCTGAAGTGCTGTGCAGTTGGAAAGTATGTGGATGGAGGTTTCTTCTTACATTCCACAAAAGGATCCCTGTTAAAACTCTTAGCGCAGTTTTACTTTGACTTATGCATTCTCTCAACAGGTTCTTCTCAACAGGTTGTAGTCACCCAGAAGAGTCTTTGATTGTATAAGCCCTACTAGATCTTTCCAATGGGCAGATCTTCTCTTTTTCTCGACTTTACTTATTTTTTCCAATATTACATTGGGGCTGATTCCACAAAAGGGTTCGGGCCCCCAGAAAGGTATTTCAGTCCCCCTCTTTGCTAGTTCATCTGCTATTTCATTTCCTTCTATTCCAGTGTGTCCTGGAATCCATAGTAAGGTGACTATGCTGCTCTCGCCTAGTTCATTGAGTTGGTCTTGGCATTCCCACACCATTTTGGAACTGATTACACAAGAGCTCAGTGCCTTAATGGCTGCTTGACTATCCGACATTGTGATAATCCTTTGTCTTCTGTATCCTTTATCAATATTGAACTGGGCGCACTTTCTTATGGCGTTGATTTCCGCTTAAAAGATACTTGGGGTTTTTCCCAAGCTTTCAGAGTGTTTGGTTCCTGGCCCGAACACTCCTATCCCAGTTCCTTCTATTGCTTTTGAGACGTCTGTGTACCATTGAATGGCATTCTTTCCAAGTCTGGTAATGGTATTTGGATCCCATTCCTTCTTGTTGCTCATTTCCGTAACGAATTTCTTTGAAAAGTTATACTTTTTCATCATACCGTCTTGTGGCATGTCCCAGATGTTGTCTGTAGTCACAGCATTTTGTCCTATCCATGAATGTCGGAATGATGTACTCGTAAATTTTACTATCTCCAGCAATAAGGGATAACAACTTGTGTGACCATTCAAAATACTAACATAGGAATGTTACCAGCCACGAGTAATTCTTTAGCTGCCTCTACCCTCGATTTGTTTACGCAGTGATAATGTACGGAATAATTACGTGTATGGAGACTGGTATAGATACATGTCGAGCGTATAGACCGGCATAGATGAAGCATTGGGAATGGTGTTTATTCAACCCTCTAGAGTCTAGATAATGATGTGTGAGTTTTGCAAATTGATTTTACTGGATACCTACTCTCTATGTTGGAATTTGCGTAATACATCTGATGTTTCAAAAGGGTTGTTCGGCGGCGACTAAATTGTACTGAAAATAAAGCCCGACTGTGCATACTTTGTTAAAATGTATCATGTGTGAATTCACAACGAATCTATGAACGTATTAATGTTCGTACCGCAACGGTTTCAAACGTAAATTCTCGGTGGAATTGCATACATACTGCTTCGAAATAACAATTTTGAATTACGATTTTGTCATTTTTGTACAAAGAATAATTTTCCATTTAGTTCAAATTTCCATACCCTGATAGTACTATGATAATAATTATTGTATTGCATTCACTTATTCCAGAAAATATGAATGA
>CAJUYH010008699.1:0-14956 GCA_910591685.1 Galerucella tenella
CGCATCCACCATATAGCCCGGACATAGCGCCAAGTGATTACCACCTGCTCCTGTCCATGGCGAACGCCCTTGGTGGTGTAAAGTTGAACTCGAAAGAGGCTTGTGAAAAGTGGCTGTCCGAGTTCTTCGCAAATAGGGAGGGGGGCTTCTACGAGGGAGGTATTATGAAGTTGCCGTCTAGATGGAAACAGATTGTCGAACAAAACGGCACATATTTGAACTAAATCCGGTCACTGTAACACTTTTTATAAAGCATTGAATAAAGAGCAAAAAAGCGGAAGGGAGATATTTGACAAGCTAATATACTATGATGTATTGCAGATTGATATATATGGGCCATTCCATACCTACTCATCCTATCGCTGTAATGTGCAATTTTAATTTCGCTGATATTTAGCTATCGTCTATACCCGTCGAAAAACGTGTCCATGATTTTTTCAAAATATTCTAGGAAATACCACTCCCCGACACACAAATTTTGGGTTCAAAGCGGTAATGAAAAAATGATAGGTCATAATGGTTTTCGAATTTTCAAAATAATTAAATGTTTTTTTCGTGAATTTTTTATCAATGTGATTTTAATTATTTCATGAAACGAAACTTAGAGAAATAGTTGTAATATAAATCTGAAAGAATGAAAAATATGTAAATATTAGTTGTGTGTACATTAAAATTTTTTAAATATCCAAGTTATCTATTGTCTTTGTAGGTTGAATATTTTACATGGAAAGTTTTGATTTCAACAAGAGATCAGTTTCATTGTAAGAGAAAAAATGTTTGAGATGTTACAAACACAGTAAAATGATTGCTGGGAAATTTGTCGGGGTGATTGAGGTGGAGAAAGCTTGGTAGAATTATCTGTTTTTTAACAAACAATATAAATCAAATTTATTTTCTCGCACACATTCACACTAATATAATAATAGATGATTAATACTGAATAACAATAAAATATTTTACTTGAGTTGAAATATGTATTGAGTGCAACTAATTATTGAGTATAGTGCCAATCTGAATGAATTGAGCTAAATGTGGATATACAATTGAATGAGCACTGATTCACAATGAGTCGTAAAATGATATTACACTTGAGTGGACGAGATGAGGATGCACTAAATATGATTTGACTAGAGTAATGATTTACAGGGGAAATCAAGAATGAATTGTGTTCAGTTTTCACTGGGAGCAGTCGATAATCATTGACTGGTCAACTGGTGTCAAGAGGGCACCAATAGACGATGCCTCAATTTGGCATAGTTACCGCTCAATTTTGACGAGTCACCATGGACGGTGGCCGTCACAAATGTAAATGGGGCTGTAGCGCCTTAAGGACTGCGCTAATTCTAAAGGCTGATTGGCTCAGGGCGCTGACCGTGAACTTGGCCTATTTGCTCACTAGATGACGACGGTGGAATAGGTCAAGTTCACTTCTGCGTTCACGTCCCATCAATCACTCTCAGTCATCGTGGACAAGTCGTCAGTAGCGCACGCGACATAAATTCTCTCCGTTCGACTCATCATTATTATAAGTATAAGTTTTGTTTCTTATGTGCTCAAGTGAAATTCACGTAACCTTGTGCGGCTCAGTGAATCTCGCTCGTGTTTGCAACTCAATGATTGTACTGCTCGACGAATTTCTCATGTGAAAAAAATTGTAATAGAAAAGCTAAACTCTCGACATAATTGTGAACCGCGTGGTGACGCCATTTGGGCAAGCCAAACTCAAATTGTATCACAACTCATTGTAAATCTCAGCGATCAGTAATCTTACAACATCAATCGTCGACTCATTGTATTCTCGACACTATTTTGTACACGGCTCAACCATTATTTTTTTCATTATACTTAGTTTTGTGACAAATTTGTGAATTCTCAATTCTCAAGCGTCGTTGACCGCGTGGTCGGCAACGACGATATATCTATAGCCAACAAACATTTAATATATCTTATTCTTGTTGCTTCTCAACGTTTATATTATTATTGTTGAATTAGTAATATTTACATATATATAAGTTTTTTCTACAGTTTTGTTTCAATATTACATATTCTTTTTTTTTGCATAATAATTTATTTTCTTGTTAATTAATTACTTGAATAAAATTACAAGTGCGCAGTTGAAGGATTCCTGCGCACCAATAACAAATTCAACGAGCATTGTCGCATAAGCCAAGTCACTGTCCAATACTCCCAAATAATTTCCAGCTACTCACGTATAAACTCAAACAAATTGATTGAATTAACAACGAGTTGATTGACCGCGTGGTCAGACGCCACGAGACAATACCTCATGTTGCACGCTTCCACATAATACAATTACGTAATGAGTTGCACTGATGAGTTAATATAAATGATTATGTTCACACACAATGAGTTTCCCACGAGTTGCACTAATGATTCGCATAAATACTTTCACTGAAAAGCAATTTAGGATGAATACACAAATCAATACGAAAAGCGAGTCGGACACGTGCACTATGAGAGTTGGCCGCACAATGAGAATAAAGATGAGTCTGCGTCTCCTCGAGCTTGGTGGTGGGTTTAAGGTAGTGTGAGGAGTTGGCCCCCGATAATTGATTGAGTGGATCATTGGCCGCGCATGAGTGGCGTGATTTTTCCAATAGATGATAGACTCAAAAGTATTGACGAGTTGCGCGGTGTACTCATGCGCATTGATGAGGGTTGCACGCATGGCCGAGATGCGCCAACTACTCAAATTAAGGGCGCGAATAATTGCAGCCCCGGAAGTGCTGCCACTGATGGTCAGTGACGGAACAGAGATCCATCTGTGTTCGGAATAATTTTGTAATTTTTGTAGTTCTGTAACAGTTTTGACTTCCGAATAACGAATATTCAAAATGTTAGTTGCTTTTTCATGATCTACAATTGTTGAATACTTTACTTCGATGTTTGCTAAACTGTTAAGATTTACAGCCTATTAGTACAACTCTTAAGCTGTCGACATTTGATGGTCCAATGATAACTAAAGACTAGGGTTTGTGGCTGCTCTTTTTGCTGTACCTTCAACGCGGTCAAAATATCCTTTGTTATGATTGTTAGCAAATAAATGCCATTCGGCATCTGTTCTAATGCCTTCCTTTTGATGATACTAATCTTCAAAATTTTTGTAATTCTCCAATTGTTGCGGTGCTCTATTGGAAAATTAATAAATTTTCTTAGCATCGTTACAAAGGACTTCATAGAGACAATTATCAAATATACGTGAACGGGATTACAATCATGAGTATTACACTCAGATGTGGTTACTAAACTTCTTCGCAATAATTCGTTATTTTTTTGTAAATAAATCACTACTGGAAATATTGTTGCTTGATCATTGTTTCACTATTACCCTGGTACTGTATTTTGAATAACAAATTTGTCATTTTCGGCAAAAGTACAACCAACAAGAAAATGATCGATGCCAAGAGACTCTTTATTCAATGATGTATCCTGACAAACATATTATTAAAGTTTCGGGGCTTACTTGAGAAGCCCAGTTCTGTACAGCTAAATCATCAATGTATTTTTCTTAAATATGTCGCTCAGTAAATTGTCAAAAACACACTGGCTAAAATATCGTTTCGGCGATGATTTCCATAAATAATCATTTTCAAGCAATCATTATAATCATTCAAAGATATTTGATGAAACCATGTAAACGTTCGTGAATTAGAACCTGAACATGAGTGTATAGGAAAAAACAGTTGACTAAAGGTATAATTGTGAAAAAAATATTTATTATTAAAACAAAATGAACATCTTTTTGTACTGCCTTAATATCATAAGCTTCACATTTTGGTGAATCGCACTTGCAAACACTCAGTATGTGTACCACCAGTTCTTGCTAGTACGCAATGTTTAAAGTGCAATATGGAGAACCCTACTTTGCAGTCAGGATAATATAATTTGGAAAGCTCATATAATCTCTCATATTCTCAAATTCGGCCAAATGAGTCTTTTTTGAAAATGTTGACGTATACCGTCATTATTCCGAAAAGAAATAAAGTCTCTCATACCTGGCATATTAACACTAGTTTCATCATCAACGTAAAACTTCAATACCTTATATTTGATATCATCACATAGCGGTCGCCCTAATATTAAATGTAAAAATTGAATTATTTACCGCAATTTGGAGCAGATTGAATTTGAGTTACCCGATTTTGAACTAATCAATGACAATATTCCACGTTTTCCTCTGAGAGACTTTGAGACGTCGACATCATCTCTTGTTGTTTCCATTATATCACAAACTTCATACGCGCGCCAATCTGGCGGTAATGAACTGGAATTTTTTCTTTTTTGTTGTCTTTGTCATGCAATTTCATTTTTGACGTTTAATATCCAAAAATTCTTGCGCATGTAATTGATCAACGACTTTTTTTCCTAAGCCAAAACCAATTGGTAAATATAACGCATATTTACCAATTGGTTTTGGTGGGACGATGAAACTTTTATTCTATCAATATTTTTCGGTACTCAATTTATAATTAGCAAACAATATTAGGGCATCGTTGGTGATAGGTGATCCCTTAATAATTCTAAGGTGAGAATTTCTTCTAGTCTGAGATGACGCATCTTGACTGAATAATGAATCTATTCCAAAAATAAATGTAATGTGAACATTGCTTGAAAACACAGGTAATTGATAAAAACTAGTATTAATTATTGCTTGATACATGAGAAAGTGTGGGCAGGAGCTCTCCGGCGTTACCACTACTTTCCGATAATATTTCTTTTTTCCAACGCTAAGATTAAATTGTTTTGCCAAATCGTATATTGTTTCTGATTAGGTGAAAAATATATACGAGTAGCTGCCAAGAAAGATGTAGTGCCAGGACGTATTTCAAGAGCACTTGATTCGTCCTCAATTAATGATGAAATTGATGGCTGTTTCGGCCATGAGCTGGTTGTTGGAAGCCATGGTGGTCCTATCCACCACAGCTGATGCTGTTTAAGCTGATGAGTAGAAATTCCCCTTGATGCACAATCTGTTGGATTAGAGCTTTCTGGCACATGTAACTATTTGGCTTGAGGCAATAGTTCCTCAATCTGCACAACTCGATTTTGAACGTATTCTTTCCAGCGAGATGGATGCGAATTGATCCATGTAAGTGTAATTTTTGCGTCCGTCCACGTGTAGATAGCATTTAAATTAACATGCAGAGTTGCTTGAACGTAACTTACTAACTTTGGGAGTGTGAGAGCTGCATTTAATTCTAGTTGTGGGATTGTGAGATGCTTCAGTGGTGCTACTTTGGTTTTAGCAATTATAAACGACGTCGTAGTGAGATGTGTGGACAGAGAAAACGTGGTAACATAAACCACTGCCGACATGGCGAGCTGAGAGGCATCAGAAAATCGATGGAGTTCAATAGTTAAATTGTGCAATGTGTTGAACCATCGAGGTATTATAAGATTCGCCAAGCATGCTAGATCTTCTCTAAATAATAGCCATTTTGAGATGAATTGTTATGGTAATGGCACGTCCCATCCCACTTTGAGTAACCCTAATTCTTGAAGTATCATTTTTCCTTGAATTATGACTGAAGAAGCGAAACCAAGTGGATAAAAAATCTGCGCTATATCGAATACTAAAAGGCGTTTTGTGAGGTTAACGTTAGTGATGGTCTTTGTAGAAAATGTAAATGCATCTGAGATGATATTCCAGCGTAGTCCAAGTATTTTAGTGTTGCAGACATCGAGTGAAATTGAGGTTTGATCGACATTATTTCGAGTGATTATGTTGAGTAGAGATGATGAGATTGAAAATCATTTGGCTAATGTGAAGCCGCCTGCTGTACACAACTCTGTTAACTCTTGTGCGATTGCAATTAATTCGCTTTCTGTTTCGGCACCGCTAAAGATGTCGTCGACGTATCTGGCTTGTATGAGAGATGGTACAGCTTTTGGATATTCATGCCCTTCATCTTCAGCTAATTGCAACATGGTTTTTATAGCCAAGAATGGAGCTGCTTTTGTCTCGTAGGTGACAGTTGTGAGTTGATATGCGACATCTTTGCCTTCATCATTAATGCACAATATTCTTTGCAATTTCAATCGTCTTCATAAACTATAATTTGACGATACATTTTGGTTATGTCTGTTGCGAATAAGTATTTATGATGTCGAATCCAAATCAATACATCAGTGATGTTGAGAAGTAAATTTTGACCAGTGTGCATAATGACATTTAATGACACACCAGACGTTGTTGGAGCTGACCCCTTGAAAACGACCCTGAGTTTGGTGGTCAAGCTGCCAGCTTTTAACACACAATGATGAGGCAAGTAGAAGTGAGATGTGTCATTTTATGAGAGTATAGCGCCTGCACTATATGATTTAATTCTTGGTACTCTGTCATGAACTGGTGATACAACTCACTGAAGTTGTGATCACGTTCTAATTTGTTGATTGTTCGCCTGAGACAGGCATGAGCTTTGAAGTATGACACTCCCAAATGTGATGAATCTTTAATTCGTGGCAGTCGAACAGTGTATCTTATTGTTGCATCTCTTGAATGAGTTCTTTTGAAATGATCTACGCATGCCTGTTCTTATTGAGATAAATTGATTTGTTTCGCTTGTGGTGGTTCTTCTTATTGCCAGAATTTCGCCACTAATTCATTTAAATTTGACTCATCTAACTGAACGGTAAATGAGCAATAGTTATTGAGATGTAATGAATAAGATACTGGTCCAATGACCAGCCAACCAAACATTGAGAGATGAACTGTAGGACTCCCTGATAAGATAATATTGGGCTTAATTATTTGCCCATAAACATCTGCACCCCGAATGATGTCAATGGGGCGTGGCACATGATAGTTTGGATCAGCCAGTGCAAGATTGTTGAGATGTAACCAATCCTTTCGATCAAATTGAGATGATGGTACTATTGATGAGATGGCGCTCAAGATGTGAGCTTGTATGTTCACTTTGACATTCCTATGCATTGATTTTAGACTGATGTTGATAATGCCTCAGGTGGAAAGCAGTCTCTGACTCTCGAAACCATACACAGAAACATGAGAATGTTGACAATGCAGTTGTAATTGTTGAACAAGAGAATTCGAAATGAAAGATAACTCTGAACCAGCGTCAACCAACAGACGTACCTTTCTTGTTGTCTGGGTGGAGATGAGCAGAGCTGTTCCTGTATCGAGCAACGTAATTGAATTGTTTTTGTCTATCGATGTTGACGGTGTAGGTTGAAAGTTGCTGAGATGAGGCGATTGTTGTTGAGGTGCATTCAATCGCTCATCGTTGATGACTGCACGAACCCTTTCAATAATTGTTTGAGGTCCATGAATCGTTCTTTTGAGATGATGTTGTTGTGTCGAGATGCAACATGGTGTGATGCTGTGCGTTGCACTGTTTGCACCGATGTTGTGATCTGCAGGATAATGTGAGATGACGTCCACAACAATTGCGATAGAGAGCCTTTGCATCGATGAACTCTCTTCTCTTTTTCACTACCATCTTGCGAAATTTATCACACACAATGAGAAAGTGATCACTGTTGCACATGTCACAAACGAATATTTTTGATGTTGTAGCTTGAGATGATGATACTGATTGTGTGGCAGCACCCGTCGAGGCGTGAGTGACCGCATGAAATGTAGTTTTTTGTTGTGATGTAGTTGTTGACGCAAGAGGTGGTCGTGCTTCAATGCGTCTCAATGAATAATTGCGAGAAGCCATGAATGTCTCCATCTTTGCAAATGGGACAGACTCCTTACTGCCTTCAATGAAGTCTTCCCATGCTTGATTCGTTCGTTTGTCCAAATGATTGAGTACTTGGTACACAAACAATGCCTCCCATGCACTTGTATTTATTCCCAAGGTAGTAACGTAGCGAGCCACTTCGCTCACAGTTGAAATGAGATGATGATTTCACATTGGAATGTTCAATGCCGAATAGCTTATCGAACTTCCAATGGATGAGAAGACGTTTATTTTCGTACCGTCCACCAGGGCATCCCACGGTGGCTTTAATGAATCACCATCCATGCGATAACCACTGATGAATTTGAATGTTTCTTCTTCAGTGCTGGAGCGCAAATAGTGTAATTTTTCGACGTTGGTTAGACGTCCGTTGCGCAATATGAGTGTCGTGAAGTGATCACGATATGCTGGCCAATTAAGGCATTTGCCCGTGAATGTTGGCAATTCGATGTCTGGCAATCTTGAATTAAATTGCGCATCAGCTGCAATTGCCGCTTGAGATGAGACTTCGAATGCCGTTTCGTAATTGAGACAGCCTCATGCGTATCTCAAAGACAATCTCCATTTCTTGTTGAAATTTATTAGATGAAAAGTAATTATGATCCACCTCTGACTCTGGCCATGTTGTCTCCATGTACTGATGCGTTGTAGTAAATGATTTGCGAATTTCCTCAGTTTGAGACTTGCACTGAGTCAGACTATCTTTGGATGTGAGAACGGAGTCGATAGGTAGAGATGAAAAGATGTGACGCAATACGGCCAAGCGATTTATTTGATCTTTGTATTTCATCACCAATTCGGTGGACAGGCCCGCTGATGATGCCGACCTCGTTACTATACCACCAGATGATTGTGCTGCTTGATCAGGTGCTACAAGTAAGTCTTTCTTTGCTGGACCTACGAGATGCTTGATGTTTTCCGCCTTATTTGTTTCTTGCACCAATGGTGTCGCAAGACGACGATGTTTTAGCGAGCTTTGTTTTCATGTTGCTGACAATGGCGTAGTATGCCCAGATTTCTCGGACTCGTTGTCACTAATTGTAGAAATTTTATTCGCTGAATAAATGTACAAATGCGTGAAATGATGATAAAGTTTGAGATGAGAAAGTACAGTGTGAATGAGCACAGCGGAACACGTAACGTAAACACGCGCGCGCACTAAACTTGCCCAGCACCTCGCGTATGCACAAACACTTTTGGAATGCGACACAAAACTGTTTTGAAATGCTATCACTGTTGCTATGTACAATTGATAGCATGTACTCAGCACAATAAATAATGTTTGAGATGCTTTGTCTAGTGAGATGTCCTTGAATTGTATAAAGACGAAATTTTAATATTACACTGCACACACAATATCACTATCCGGCTCGAAGGACCAACTTTTGTATGAGATTTAGGTAGAATTAATTTTGTAGTGGACTGTATTTTTTTTGGAAGTCGGAATTAAGATGACGGGTTAGCGAAAAATTGTGTATGTGATGCAATAATTGAGAATGTTATTGATGTTTTATTCAGTCACTGAGTTAAACTTAAATGTACAATAATTTATCACAGCATTAATTTTGAGATGAGATGGAAATTAAATTTGTTGTTATGAATCAAAGAAAAAAAGTTTAGGCAAGTAGACTTGCCCGATACTTTTTATCACTATTGTTGTTTGATCGTATAAATCATTTCAATAATAATACCATAATACCAATTTGTTAATTTATAAAAATTTGCGATCCAAATAAACGAGTGTTTCAATTAAATTATTGGGTTAGTTCAACGGTCATGTGCCTGTTTTGGTATTTTCATCCATGAAAAAGGATTCTCGGAAGTATAAAACTCTAGCAAGGTTTGTTGACATGGGTGACACGTTACGCGTCATCAGAATGGAATGTACGTACTTTTATATGTAATTTTTCCAGAATAGATATGAACGTCATTTTCACACGATATAAACGTCCGATCGAAATGAGCCATAGCAACTTATGATCCCCCAAACATTCTTATGCTATGTTCAAAATTTCAGACTTTTTTTATCAAGCCACTCCTGAGATCACGTGGCTTCTATGTTTTTCGTCACATAAATTCGATAAAATATAGGTATTTCGTTCGAAAACGCATATAATTGTTATTTCATGGCGAACGGGAAGTGGAAATAGAATTTAACATAATAATTTATTGTTAGCTCGATAAGAATTAACTCCCTATGAATTTTTAATTCGTTTGGTCCAGCAGTTTTGAAGATACTCCCACTATATAAATACAATATTCGTCCATATGCCTGCTGAAAAACACGTTTTTTATGTACGTCACCTTCAAAAACATGAATTTTTTTTCATATTACTCAGGGAGGCAATTCATTGAACATTAATATCAAATTTTTTTATCTGTTATTCCAGTTATTATTATTGAAAAATGCGATTACATGCGTTATTTTGGCGTTTTCAAATCGGACGAAACCAATACTTTCTTATCACTAAGTGATGAAAAGTAACAATGAATAATTATATTAATTATTCAATCCGCTTAATGATTTGTGTGACAGATGAGCTGTGCCGCAACACACAGTTGATAGCACAGGGTGTCTGTAGATTATATTGATCCATGCACACTTTGAGATATGTTGAATTGTTTAATTTGAGACAATTTTCAAATTGAGATGCAAAAAAAGGCAGTAATTAAATATAAAAGCACATGTGCACCGAAACCACTTGTGGCGTAGTTCACTTATGAAACGTAAGTCCTGTAATTGTTCTTGGTGGGGATGATTCTCATGCGGCATCGTCGCTGAGACTCCGATGGTCCCCGACGATCCACGGAGATGTACTAAATGTGACAATGGTGGTTGCAATGTACATATGACTAAAATATCAATCTTGAACACTAAATAATGATTTGCACTTTATCGTTTGAACACTTTTCTGATGTAACACGTATTACGATGTCGCCAGTGAGCAACGACTAAAACTACGTGGTCGTAAATCACGCGGCCAAGTGACTTCATTTTTGCTGTGATTTGCACTGATTACGTATAGCTCGAGATACATACTTTTCTGAATTAACTAATTGTGATTTTCACTAGTGATTTGTGGTGATTTTAAGGGACGTCGAACATAGGGGCGCACTAGCTGACTTCTCACGACATAATGAATGTAATTCCGTTCTCAATATTGCAGAGTCAAGACCAGTGGGGTGACACCTCCCACGCTCTCTGTGTCAGAATATGTTTTCTTATTTGGTCGTTTTTCAATTGGACACTTTACAATTTATAGGGACAAATGCTCCCAACCACACCACGCATTATAATCTCTGCAATTTGTTGCCAACGATATGAACTAGGAGTTGGGATATTGGGAACATCTACTTTATCAACTGTAGAAAGGTCGGTATTATACTTCGAATTAATAAGTTGCAATATTAAAATATTTTTTCATTTTTTCGAAACGGTGACAAAAGCTCTCCAATCTATGACAAACAATCAACAGAATTCAATACAGTTCTTTATAAATTTCCTGCAAATATTCAGTATGACATATATTATATATTGATATGATGCTTGAAATGAAGAAAGGATCGATATTAAGAGGCCTTGACAACACTGAAAATCTAATCTATAATTCTAAATAAGAACTTAAAAATAAAATTCATCGGATTCATTAATTCATGTCGATAATACTAAAATAATATGAACTGAAATAATTCTTGCACTCATATGATTTAATGATATTGGTGCAAAAATATGTAACTGTAACTATATTATATGTTATGTATTTATATATCGACAATCGAATGGAGTTCATCATTTATTCAATTCTAAGTCTCCTTAATATCTCAATGGTTTAAAAAGATACTATTTCAATATATACATAATATAATTATACAGGTCTTTTATTCGAAATGTATCTATTTATGTAGTGACACAAACAATTACGAAAAAATTCAATAGCCAGCGGCTATGAATAAAAGACCAATAGGAATTAATCTCATAAATTAATAACGATTGTCATCATTTAGTATATATATTGCAGTATCATTTTGAGTTAAATGAATGTGTTACATGTAAAACGGAACCTATAAAAAGCAAACCAACATGATGAATGATGTTTTTGTGGTACACAAATACATCTTACATACTTTAAATTAACAGATACAAATCTAGACATTTTTACTTTTTCTTTCCACAATGTATAAAAAAAAAAGAAATTAATCAAATAAATGAATTGATTAATCAAATACAAACGAATGGATTATTCAATTGACAGATGCATAAATAAATAACAACTGATTATACTTCATGATTTACGATTTTGAAATTTATCTATTAATAGATTTATAATTTTTCATTTTTATTATAAACTGTATGTGTTCGGGAAAGATGGTGCAGGTTCTAGGAAGTGTGCGGCGTGATTGTTGACATACCTTATTTGGGCATAATTTTGGTCACAAACATCGTGTACATTGTGTTGTGACAGGAAATTATCGTCTGCCCTCCACATCAACGCTTGATATATTTCTCAGGCCTCAAATTGAATAAAATCCTTATTGTCAAACTAGAAATAATGTGAAACAATATGTAGAATGCGAGTGAGACAATATTTAAGTATTATGGGAAACTCTAAAAAGAAAGCGCACAGTTCTTGATTGTATCTCTTTCGACAATATTGACAATAACATGTGAACTAATAGGCGATTGTCGCCACGAGCTTGAATATACTTTTCAGTTAAAATTAGCGGACGTAGTCCAAGGCGAATGAGAACGACAAAGAGGCAAGATTTAAGTAGGAAAACTTATGGGTCAAACAAGGATACCAATGGATGACAAGGAACGTATTGAAATATGCGTTAGTTTTGAAGACGTTGCATCCTCACTTTCCAATTGAGGAGAAAGTCACGTGACCAGCCTAGACAAAGGGCGAAGGTAATGAGCTATTGCCGAAAATTCATCTTTCTCACTTATGCTCTACGAGTCAGTTGTAAAAGAAAATCATAGTAAAATTAATCGAACTATGCGAGAAAGATTGTCGAAGGAAAGAAGAAAGTCAGATACACACTTAATCAAATTATTGTCACGTAAGTCATACGCGTGATTGCGCAAACTTATTATTCTTGTCTGATTCAGCAACAAAAATAATTCAGTAAATAAAGATTAATCACATATTATCAATAATGAATAAGTGTATCCTTGTGCGGTTTTTCCATAAGAAATGTTAATTGTTAATTGTAATGGATCGTCGACGTGCATCACGGCCATATATCGAGAAGGAGGATCTCGTGAAGTTTATCGATTCTTTGCAAAATCGATTGGTGTCCAACAACCTAAAATTGATGAAATTATTCCTATGAACCCTAGCAGCCAATGACCCAGGCCGCGCTAGGTGGGCAGTTTTAAGATTTGAAAAAAAGAGATAAAAAAAAAACAACCACCTATTTCAGTGTCTTGCCATCTCTGCCTATTCGCTGTGCGCCTGCATCTTCATGCACTGATCGTGCTTGATTGAACTATTGGATTCTCAACTGCTGTCTCATTTGCTGAAATATTCTACCTGCTGCATGAGAGCAATTCATTGAAATAAAGAGATTGATGTTGCTTGTGGCCTTACAATCCACTGGTTGCATCAGTCTCGTCTGCCACTGACTGCCTACTCTTCAACTGACTTCGCCTGTAAAAGTGAATGTGTAAATTGTGACTGATAAATCAAAAGACAATACGACCTGTGTAACATAACAGAAGTAATTGATTTACACCCAATTATTATTGTGAAGGTGCTTCTCACCACGTGTCCAGTGCATTTGCACTCACCGATGAACTTTGTATATCTAGTATCAAAAATAAACGAGCTAGCATCATTTGCACTGGAAAATTCCATCTCATTCCTGATGAAATAAAATTTGCATTCCTCAACAGTATGACTTGGTGAATGAGATAAAAAACTGGAAGTCATTATAAATGACTGAAAAATAATCGTAATCTCTTATCATCATTAACGATTCACAAATTTAATATTTAATATTATATCAACGTGGTCAATGTTTGAAACGCATACATCGCCATCCTACAGCTAGCTAATTCCGAACCACAATTTCCGATGATGGTAACTATTTCATGAAAAACGAATTTTCATTCCGTAGATAAAATAGATTAACAGTGCTACCAAACTTAATGTAGCAAGGTGTCAGGTAGAAATCTTTTGATTCTAGATGTTGGCTGCGGATCTGAGAAAGATAGAAATTGGGCGTGCAAAACTCAAACGTGTCGCCTTACTGGTCAAGACGTCAGTCTCAGTGTAATCGACTTTCGATAATAACTGGTTGCCCATGTTGATCAACTGCACATAAGCATGGCACCGATTTAAATTGATGAATTTTCTGATTAGCTGCGTGAGAATAGTGCTGTGCATTCACCATCCACCCGAGAACTTGGTCGAAAAAAAATGATTGTTCAAAAAAATTTATTCGATAATATATTTATATATTTGCTGAGATATGAATTTACCAGTATTTAATTATTAACTAGTAATATCCCAAATAATACCTAAGCGATATGTAACTGATCCCAATGCCCGAGTTATTTATGAGTACGGCCAGAGTTTAAATATTTCCTTCTTTTGTTTATTTCCAGTACATTTAATGGCGTATCCGTAGCTGCCTTTATTGAGGATCGAAATGTCATACGTTCGGAGCTCCCTATATGAAATATAATTTTTTTCCTTCTTGTTTTTTTGATTTCATTAATATGTAACTAAAAATATAATACTATAATATTGTAGATTTTATAGTGAACAGAAATGAAGAATTATATATTTGAACAAACACAAGCCATTTTATGCATCGAATTGTTATGTTTATGTTATGATGACTAAGGAGTAGAAGTTTGCCCCGCTAAAAAGCCCGCGATGTGAATGTTGGTGCTAGCACGCGGGCGGCAACATTAATGTAGTAGAACTAAACGCGACCATATCTATAATGTGTCAGATTATGAATTAACCTTATTGTAGCGATTCGCGTGAAAAGACGATCGATTTCGGAACATGAATAAAGTATTGCGATACTGTGAATTCGCATAACGCTTGACTACAATATTTTAAATGATAGGTCTTACAGACTATTATATATATATATTACAGAATATTATATATATATATCCATATATACATATATGTATATTTATATATTAATATATTATATATATATTGTTACGTCCTGGCTGTATAGGCTGGTTGAATCCGCAACAGGATTGC
>CAJUYH010008700.1:0-14956 GCA_910591685.1 Galerucella tenella
TGTTAATGTTTTTGTTAATTTTGTTAATTCCTATCCTTAGCCGTTAACTGTACTTTTAAAGTGGAATTAATTTACAATAAATCCTCAAGTATTGAAGTGAATTTACTTTTTAAGTGAAAAGTCTCGAAAAAAGAATACAATGACTGATAACAGTGGAACATTTTAATCTGACATTAAAAATGTTGTATTATCAGTCAAGTGTTTATATTCACAAAAATATTTGAATTAGTATAATCTAGCAGTGGTAGAATTTAATCATGATTGTTGGCGGATATAAAGGATTAGTCTGCTTATTATTTACTTCTTTCCTTTAAATACAAGTCCTGGTCCAAGCACCGCTTGATAATCACTTTGATAGACGCCGTTACAAATATCACTTTCTTTAGATTCTAGCGACTTTTCTGCTCATTGATCCGGAGTTGGTAATTTGGTCGGTCCCCAAATATGACCTCACAGATATGTAGGAGGTAATTTGGTCCCCGTGGCCGGCAGGTATAATATTCCGTACAAGTAATCTGGTCCCTATAGAATAAACATATACCTATATAGATTCTCTAAGTTGTGTAAGTACGCTAAGTACTTAAGGGGTACTTTGACAAGTATAACGCAAAGACTAGTATCTAAATAATAGAGAGAAATAAAACAAAATTTTTATTTAGTTTTTATTTACTACTATTTAATAAATGTTATTAAACGATGCAAATATCAAAATTTGATACATTTGAATGATACACATGCTAGAAAATAAAGTCTGTCTATCTCACCGCTTTGGTATCTCTCAATGATATTTTCAATAAATTTCTGGCGATTTCTAGTAACGTCTCTAACTTTAGGTTTTAAATGGAAACTTTGCAATTTAACATAACAATTTGAAATTCATACCATTTTTCAAGAAATGTTATTAAATTAGGGTGTGCTTTGTATATGCTATATAGAAAGGACAAGGAGTAATAAATCATTCATTTAAGTAGATTTCATAGACGTACCAAAATATATTTTAAGAGGGTATACCGTAAGGTACATTTTGTATTGAACAACCCAGTTTTCTTAGAAACATTATCGGGAATATTATTTTAAAAGAAAGTAGGTACATTAAATCAGTACTTAGTATTAGTTCTTTGAGTAAAGTTGTATGAAATTGTATGGTTTTCATAATATTGTAAACAGTTGGAATATATTTAAAACATTTGTTGAATGTTAATTGTGCAAGTACCAAACAATGTCGCTAAGCCAAGGACCATCTAAACGACCAAAAACAGGTCCATTATCTTTAAATGAAAAAACTCTGATATTGAATTGTTATATATCATTGAAAAACAAGGATCCAAGTGCAAGTGTTGATGATATGGTGGAATTAACTGCTGCTATGTTGTGTGTTGCTAAATCAACAATTTATAGATTACTAAAAGAAAGCAAGAATGGAACTCTTCAACCCCCTAAAACTCCTTCAGGCCGAAAACCAATTGAGATCGATGAGTCATTAAAACAAAGACTAAGGCGTAAAGTCCATGGATTTTACTTACGAAAGGAAATTCCAACACTTGACAAAATTATGACATCATTGCAAGAAGATACGGACTATCCAAAATTCTCCAGAATGACATTATGCAAACTTTTGAAAGATGTGGGTTTCAGATATACAAAACATAATAGAAAATCTCTCTTGATAGATAAACCGGAAATAGTTTTTTGGAGAAGAGACTATTTAAGAAGCATTCGACATGCCAGAGAACAAAATTTGAAAATCTTCTACTTAGACGAAACATGGATAAATGCTGGATATACAGTTTCCAAATCTTGGCAAGATGAAAACATTAAAAGCGGAAGGTATTCGTGGAAGGTTTGTCGTTAGGTTTGCAGCCACCATCTGGAAAAGGAAAAAGACTTATCATTGTCCATGTTGGAAGTTCTGAAGGTTTTGTTGATGGTGGATTATTAACTTTTATTTCAAAACGCACGGGGGACTATCACGAAGATATGAATGGGGATGTCTTCGAGGAATGGTTTGTTCAAATAATGGATCTGATTTCAAAAGGGGCTGTTATTGTTATGGACAACGCAAGTTACCATTCACGGTTACGAGAAGCATTGCCCACAAGTCGTTGGCGTAAAGCAGAGCTTTTGGAGTGGTTTATTTCGAAAAATATTAAGTTTCCAAAAGATCCACTAAGGAAAGAACTTTACAGAATTGCAAAAATGAACAAGAATAAATACAAAACCTACATTGTAGAAGAAATGGCTTTTTCTCGTGGTATATCAGTTCTTCGACTTCCCCCTTATCATTGTGAACTTAATCCCATAGAATTAATATGGGCTCAGGTGAAGGGGGAAGTTGGAAAAAAAATACTACTTTTAAAATAAACGATGTTGTGAAATTGTTTGAGAGTGCTGTAAGTCATGTTAGTAAGGAAAATTGGACAAACTGTATCGAGCATGTTATCAAAGTAGAGGCAAATATGTGGAAAATTGACAATATTTGTGATGATTTAATCGACCCTATTATTATTAATGTCAACAACGATTCTTCCTCTTCCGAGTCGGATATAGAATAAAATGTAAGTAATAAATGTATTCCAATAATTATTTCTTTTCATTTTTTATTATATTATTATTTAAAACGTATTTTTTTCCCAAAATACACACCACTGCATTGCGTTATTGCTTATCTGCTAATCCTTTAACAATGAAGAAACCCTAAACTTTGCTACAACTGAAACAAATACGGGGTCGATCTACCTGGTTTTTAGATTTACGGAAGAAATGTAATTTAAAGTAAGAGATTTATCAAAAATTTCATGGTGCTCCCTGTAAAGGTTTTGCATACTTAATTAGGGTTTATTACTCCTCGTACTTTTTGTACATACTTATAGAAAGAGTCATTGAAAGTTCGATGAAAAGCTTCGCACGCATTTATTGTCCGAGTTAGATCTGCTGAATTTTTGGCCCACATTGTCGGCGGAAAATGAGATTAGTCATCAATATAGTTTTCGATCAAATAATCTGAATACTTTTCCAACCTTGTATCGTCCGGTCTGTTTTCATTTAATTCGAAGACAATGCAATCACCGACTTCATCAGGATCCAAATAAGTTAGACCAAAAGTTGAACGTAACCAACGGCCTATATCACTCTTCGCGTCATTGTATTCCGAAAGTAGGCCAATTGATTTAATTTTTCGAAACCATGCCTGGGCAAGATGGAACCGGCAACCAATTATTTCGGCGGAAGGCCACACTTCCCGAACCGCTTTATGAATTCCCATCTCAAAATCACACACAACTTGATTGATTGCTAAAACAATATTGATTTCGGAACACTTATCTAGAATCATTAGAAATATTTTTTTTGTTCGTCTCGGATGTCTTGTTTGGTAGAAGACAAACCAACAGTGGTATGTAATGTCCGCTTAAAAACCATGAATAGTGAACATTTGACAAAAATATTTGGTACAGAAATCAAATGTACCGTCAACGTAGATGCGTTCTGACAATTCCAGAGCTTCGAGATTTGTTGTGCACGTAAAAACAATAATATTGCTTGGCAAGCAATTGATAAAAAGATAATGTTCGTCTTGAGAAGTTCTTACGTTGATCGAATTCAATACTTGATGTACGTCGTTAATATTCGTGGGAAGAGCGGGTATTAAATTACGTCTACTATTATACATATTTTTTCTTATGTACTCGACATCTCGAGTTGTCAAAGTTGCTGGTAGATTTTCTTTCAATGCTGAGCGAATAATTTTTGATGGTTTTTCGGAAACATCTTCAACAGCTTTTCTTTTGCAGGAAGCAGAAACTATTTGCCTATTCAAGGTAAAAATATCTGCAGGATGGCAGTGTTCCGACGAAGATTTGGTTACACAAATTGCACTACATTCACCGAGTGTATAAACACATGCCTTGCACTTTCTGTTGGTACATTTCCAACAAGTTTCGTCTGTAGTTTTCAATTTTTTATGTAAACTATACTTGTAGTTATCGATTACAAGTAAATTTTTGCCACGAATACTTTCAATAATTTCTACTTTCATAATGCTATTTTTCATCACTTTCAGCTCAAATTCACTTCGATAAATGATTACAGATCAGATCATCCAAGGGGTTGTTATTTTTATCAAGTACCTGCCTTACCTCAATTCTAAGAACAACATTTAATTGTATTTTCATTACTGGTCGGATTAATTTAGGGCCAGAGTACCAGAGTATTAACGTAGGTAGCGGTGACCAGATTACCTGACCCCCGGGTAAGATGGGGTAAAGAAGGATTTATTTAGAATATAATATTATCATAATTCATTTTAAGATGTACCTAGTTAAGAATAATTCCTTGTCTTATTTTACAGTTTCTTACTTTTATATTCTCGTTTTTTGCAGTTTTCTTCTCTTCTGCTTCGGCTTGGTTTATCTTGTACCTAATACTATTCTGATAAAATTATTTTCAACTTATCGTCTTTGCAACATCATCGCATCGTCCAACAGAACGTTCAATATATTGAGAAAGTGTTAATTGTTATTATTCAAACAACTTTCTTTTCGATTGTCAATGTTATTTAGATTTGTTGGCAGTGATCATTACATTATCATGGTTATGTAATAATATCTATTAGGCATAGTGCGAAACGTTGAGGATTCATTATGCATCTAAACGATGTTTAATCAATATTGTCAATAATAGAAAAAAAGCGACTATTGATGTCGTCGAAATATTATTTAAGCGATTAGGTCAGAGTTAGGCAAGCACGCTCATGTTATGTTTGTTTATGTAGTTCGATTTCATTTATTTGCGAATATATGCCTTGAGTAATTCTACCAAAATTCGATACACAGTGTAGCAACATGCAATAAAAACATTTTTGTTAGAAAATACCTTTAATTTGGGACGAATTGTTCCATAAATCGGCAAAAAATTGACATTTTCCGATGATTCAAAGTCCATCACAATGGGAAGACTCGTAACTATCATTCCATGTGACTTGCAACCCATTCGTATTTGACAAAAATATTTTAAAAAGCGGTCAAAGTTTTTTTCCACAAGATTTTAAGACTATTCCATCAATTTGTTCATATTTTTTAAGAAAATTGTCTTTTATCCCAATTTTTTTATAATGGAACCTCAGGAGGTCTTAAATGATCTCAGAAATTTTTTTTAACATATTTCTTGCGCTTGATAAAAAATTGATTTGTTTATTTATTTATTTAAATCTTATATTGCCAATACATAAAAAAAGGGGATCAAACACTGTGCAATAATTGTAGGCCAACATGTTTAGCCCAAACAGGTTTAAAATATATACGAGAATATTAGAGATCCGATTAAGAAGTCATATAGAAGCAAAATTAGAAGAGGAACAAGCAGCTTTCAGACCAAGAAGGCAAGCAAATGATAATATATTCATTTTAAGAAGACTAATTGAAAATACAATTGAAGCGGGAGAAGAAATGTATTTAGCATTTATAGACTTGAAGGCAGCTTTTGATACAGTAGAAAGAGAAAAAATTTGGGAGGTATTGGAAGACTTAGAAGTACCGAAAGCTCTAATTAATATAATTAAAAGTACATACGGGACTGTTAAATTAAGAGTGCAGATAGGAGGTCGAAGATCGGAAGAGTTTTCAATGAAAAAAGGTATATAACAAGGTGATAGCTTAAGCCCACTGTTGTTTGTTATTATTATGGACAAAATAGTGAAGGAAATAAAAAGACAAGGAGGAAATCTGGACACGATAATAGGGTACAGGAACATGGTACCGGTCAGACTAAGTAACTTACTATACGCAGACGATATCGTACTTATATCAAAATCGAGAAATAAAATGCAGAAACTAATTAAATTACTGGCAAGAGAAATAGAAAAGATGAAAATGACAACAAATACAGAAAAATCCAAAGTAACGATAGTAAATGAAAAACAGGGGAATAATTAGGAGGAATTGAAATGTAATCACAAAACATTAGAAAGAGTAATAACCTATAACTACCTAGAAAGTATTTTAACAGAAGATGGAAAAATAGACGCAGATCTTAATAACAGAGCAAATAAATCAACAAGATTATATTATTCCTTAAATCGAACATTACTAAGTCATAAATACATTGATATATGAATACAAAGATGGAAATATACAACTTATGCCAGTGAGAACTGGGTACTGCATAAAAAGCATGAAACAAAAATAAATGCAATGGAAATAAAATATTTAAGGAGAATAGCGGGAAAAACGAAATGGGACAAAGTAAGGAACGAAGAAATCACAAGCATAACTAATCAAGACCCAATAATATCAAATATTAAAAAGAAACAATTGAACTGGTTTGGCCACCTAGTAAGAATGAAGCAAGATAGAATAGCGAGGAAAATAATGGAAATGGGTATATCAAGAAAAAGACAAAAAGGAAGACCAGGAGGAAATGGATAGACCAGATTAAAGAGATTGGAAAGAACAAAGGAAAGTCATTAGGAGAGATGAAGGTATTAGCCAGGGACAGAAAAGAATGGAAAACATGGTTTCAGGAATAACTCCAATCCGACGCCTGAGAAGGCATAAGGATAAGAGAAAGAAAGAAAAAATTTATTTATTTTAAAAAAAGTCCGGTTTTCACCGGTGTGATCAATTTCCCTGATTTCTGGAAAATGATTGGATTTTATCCAAAATCAAAAAGTACATTTGAAAACTAGACACTCTAAGCTTCTAAATGATGTGCATTGAAAAGCAATATATAGGATGATAAATTTTTTAATTGCGCTTGTTCCACAGATTGTACAGAACTCCGAAAACGAATGAAAAATGTAAATAAACAAATAAATTTTTTATTAAAACGCAAGAAAGATATTGAAAAAAAATCTGAGATCATTCAAGACCTCCCAAGGTTCCATTATTAAAAAAATAGGATAAAAGACTATTTTTTAAAAAATATAAACAATTTAATGAAATAGTCTCAAAATCTTGTGGAAAAAAACTTTGTCCGTTTTTTTAAATATTTTTGTCAAGTACGGTCGAGCTGCAAGTCACATGGAATGTTAGTAACGGGTCTTCCCATTGCGATGAACTTTGAATCATCGAAAAATGTCAATTTTTTGCCGAGTTATGGAACAATTCGTCCGCCCCCTGCATAGACAGCAGAATTTCTACAGGCAGAGCAGCAGCTGAAATAAAACTTTTAGGTCTCATTATCTCGATAAATATCGAATTTTCGAAAAAAATGATGGGGACC
The DNA here is from genome assembly GCA_910591685.1 of Galerucella tenella. Taxonomy (NCBI): domain Eukaryota; kingdom Metazoa; phylum Arthropoda; class Insecta; order Coleoptera; family Chrysomelidae; genus Galerucella; species Galerucella tenella. The sequence goes on from CAJUYH010008700.1 coordinate 7,216, forward strand.
ATTTCTGTAGATAATAAGACGATCTTCATTTTTTACTGAAAGAAAAACTCTCTAACTCGCACAATGAGCCAGATATTAGCGAGAAACCCGTTTTCCAGGGTTTAGGGGGCCATTTCCCCCCCCTTCCGTAAACTCAATCGCGTTAGTTTTTTCTCGCTTAAAAACACCTGCCGTGACCTACAAGTTAAGCCCAAAGTGAAGTCTTCAGGGACTTTTCAGGAGCTTTGTCCCTTCATTTACTGGACTAACATCTCACACTTCTTATGGATTTTGGTCACGACAGATTACTAGTAGGTATGTTATTTTGGAAGGCAAAATAAGCATTTTCTCTCGATGCACCGACTTTGTAACGTACAGGGTGATCCTAAAAACTCACGTTAAAGATTCTTGAAAGATTTTTTATCATTATTGCAAAATGTTGTTATTTATTGTTGTTATTATATTAGCTTTGGCTGATAAAATCGGGAACGTCTAGAGCGATGTGGCAATAATAATGGCAGGCAATTTGAGCATTTTCCTAGGCAATTAAATGAGTTAAAATGGATTTGTTTTTGCAACTAGCATAATTGTGTAACCTATATTATTTAGGCAATCCACTGACCTGTCAAATAAAATTCAATATGGCGACACAGGGCAAACAAATGTGATTTAATACATTGTAGACCGTGGATTTTAGAATACGTAAGTGTTTATTTTGGAGAAAGGTGCTTTTATTTTGCTTTGGTGTCTCTATACTAATAATATACAATAAAAAGTTCAGTTTTATGAAACTTTTAAGCTGAGTATATCAATTTGGGACCAACTTTTGGTTGTGTACCTAAATAAGAACATTATTTTTTTAGACTATCAAGAATTATTATTTAATATTTACGGGTAATATTATAATGAAAGTGAAACTTTTATGAAATTGCTGGCATTAAAATTTCACTTGCTTGAATTGGAAGATATCACCTGCAGTATTTAACTTTTATGCTTACGGATTTCAGGAGTGAAACACCTACTTCAAAATGCCAACAACTTGTATTGTAGTCGGTTGTGGGAGCCGTTCAAACCGAGACCAAGTAAGCTTTTTTAAGGTCCCAGCTGTTTTAAAGAACACATTTTTGGTGCACAAGAATGAATTAAGTGAGAAGCGTGGAGAAATGTGGTCAGCAGCAATCAATAGATGATTTAACAGAATCAAAAATCAAATATCAGGCTGTATGTAGCAGGCATTTGGTTCAGTTTTGTTCAAAAACAATATTTATAAAAACTAGGAAAAGTGATATATTCTAAATAAAAAATACTAATCAAATGACAATATACTAAACACTAATAAAATATACTAAATTGAAGCAAAATATACTAATAAATTCGACTAAAAAATCTTGAGCACTGTTTATGACTGAATAGACAATACAGAACTAACCTATCTGTCTAAATTGTTTGCCCTGCACGGCCATATTGGGTCACGTGATCTGGATTGCCTAATTGATCATCGTATGTTATCGTATATTAGACCCTTTCAGATCTATTGTGATTCTCTAAACTCTAGATTACACAGCCTGACTCTTTTAAAAAAATCTATTTGTGGAGACTTAAACTTTCATATAGCTCTCTGCCAATGTCGCCTAATGCAAAAAACCGCACATTTTCCAGGCTATCGCACTGACATAGAATGTGTTCTGCCGTTTCTTCTTCTAGGTGACAAATCCTGCTTATATCTGCGTTTGTCAATCCCATCAGCTTTAAATGCCATTGAGCTTACAATGCCCCGTTAACAGTTCCACTACAGCTTTGACAGTTTTCCTATCTTCAGATCTGCTGTAAATTTTGGCGAGTGTTCTAATATAAACTGGAATGTTATTGTAGTTTATTACATTTTTATGATAAGTTAAAAACGAATAATAGAGATTTGAAGATGCGGTTTCCACTGAACTATAAGAAATTTTTAGATGCTTCAGAATATGTTGCTTAAATAGCAACGTTTCGATCAATTTTTCCAATAAGATCGTAAAAATAAGTAATCGACGCATAAAGCGACCTCTAATTTATCTGTTTTAAAAGCAATTGGTAAGGTATATGAACCGTCTACAAAATCCACACAACCCTCTTTCAGAACAGAAATAGTTCGATTTATATTCGATTATATACGAAATATTGAAATTTTAACACTAAAAAATAGTCTTTCTTCTCGATTAATAGGACAGATACAAAAAAATGTATGAAACAGGCTATCAAATGATCAATGTCAAAGTTATAGTTCATTTTGCGATTTTCTGAAATAATAGTAATTTTAGATTTGAACATAGCAGTAACGTCGCCTAGGGGTGAAATATTGAGGTGGAGAATAATTTCCAGCAATTTCTCTCGGCCACTTTCACTATCGACATTTTTCCCCACTACCTGGGCAAATACTTTCCGAAATAACTTACAAACCTCGCTTAATGGCACACATCACTATATATAATATCGGTAGTCCATAAAGTTGTTTTGAATATTCGGTATAATTAATATTAATAAATGATTTAAATTCGTAGCTTGTTCCTACAAATAAATAGCAAACAAATACTTCACCTCGCCTGTCTTCCTATACAAAAGATCGTAAAACCGATTACGGATTCAAAGATTAACCAGGAAACCCAACACTCAAATGTCTCGGAATTCATTGAAGATAACCAGAAACGATTATGCTGAGGTCAAAGTTGAAGTCTTCCTTCTTTTGACGGATATTTCCAAAAATGAAACTGAGTTTGTCTTTTGTTTTGTCTATATAACATTCGAAATGGTCGTTGGCCTGTCACATATCGAGGTCGAACTCTCTGTATGGGACATAAGAGGCATGTACTTAATATGTTCTGGTGATGAACAACTGCACTGTGTTATTTATATTTCCTTATACTCAAGCACAGCTATACAGATTTCAACATACGATTTACACAAGTACGACAAGCAAAATATTAGAAAGACTACTTGAAAGAGAGGGAAGAATAATTGTGCTCAGCTTTTCCGTAAAAACATCGAAAAAACACGCTGCAAAGTAAAATTTGAACAAGAAGCATGGCTGCTGGTAGCAACAAAAATCAGAGTCAAAGATAAGGATTTTTGCAACTACACGAATGCATTTTGTTAAAAAAATATTACTTCGCATTAATTTATTCTTATCAAGAAAGGGGAAGGGAAGGTAGTTGGCTTATTTTATCCTTCATTAAGTTTTTGGTGCTTTACATCAAACTCCATTATCACTTCGTGGCGCTTTGGGAGTCATAGGTGAAGAGAGTATTAGACACTAACCTTTCAAAACGTCTAGAAAATAGTGCGAGAAAAAGGGTCCCCAGTAAAACAAAATACATGATAATGAGAACGAGTAATGAACAGCTGGATAGAAATTTGACATTTGGGAATATTTTAGACAATAAAGAGTACACTATTTAGAAAGCAAACGAAATAAACTACCTAGGTAACATTATCCACAACAGAAATAATGAGTCAGAAGAAATGAACCACCATTCATGAGAAGAATACAAGATACAAAGAGTATTCGATGAATCTCACATACACTCTTTTAAAAGTACAATAAAAATCAAAGAGTGAGATACAGTGAGCTGGGACGGAAAAAGCAAACAGAGAAACTTAAATTAATTATAAAAATAAAATGAGCACGAAGCTTATAGTCCAGGCAAATAACACTTTTACAAAGAGAAAATTGTTAACAGGATGGGAACAGTTGGAAATGGTAAATGGGCGTATAATAAACGTGAAACTTGGTGAATGTATACCTTTTTATGTCCGAAAAATCCACAAATTTTTCCAGATAAAAATATCAAGAGACTTCCGAGATAATTACGTTTATCGGCCCAAAAAAACTTTTTTTAAATTAAAATTCTCCTTTGGAAAATTGTCGTAGAGACTTCATTCATGTCGCCATTTTTTATACTTTTTTGTGAAATGATAAAATAATTCAGTCCTACTTCCCTATTTAGAAACATGCGAAAAAATTGAAAAAATCAAAAAATGAATTCTGCAACCATCTTTTTTTTACTGATTGTTAATAATTTGTTTAAATTTTCGAATAATTCTTAAAACCCAATTGCACTATTCAATTGCACGGAAAAAAACGAAAGATCCTTAGGGCGAGTTGTACCAAACACCTAAAGTCGGTTTAATGATGACTGATGTTTAGACTGATATGTAATTGTTGATAATAAATACATCAATCAGCCACAGTCTAAACATCAGTTATCTTTAAACCGAGTTTGAGTGTTTGATACAACTTGCCCTTAGCGGTTATTATTTGATGCGAAACTTTATCATATATTAATGAAACTACATCAATCGAGGTTTTTTAAATATTCATCATCTATTTCTTCAATATTGCTTCTATTTGTAAGTTCATTATCTTCTTCTTCTTCTTCTTCTTCTTCTTCTTCTTCTTCAATATCGCTCGGATAACCTGAGGATTCTTCTGATAATTGATTTTCAGTGATTAAGCAAAGACCCTGCTGCTTCTTTTCAGCAGAATTATCTTCAGATTCATCGAAATCTTCTGAAATTTTCTCAACATTCAAAAAATTGTCTGAACCACGACATTTTGTACTTAAATCAGTACATCGAAGCCCGTGCTTTCGACAACCACATCTGTTTCCTTCACAACCGATTTCACAGCTACAAGAAATTATTTTTAATAATTCCTCAGGTATGTCAGAATCTTCAGTGAAACGCGCCGACGTGGCATGAGAATTTACGAATTATAGACAAAAACTTCTTTTCAGTCCCACATTGTTGGTGTTGTTTCGTTTCCAAGCCACGTTTGAAGCTGGTAGAAAACTCTATAAGAGTGTTGTGTAGCCGCACCAACAGTGGATGGTAGTTTGTCCAGTTTGAATGTTGACTTTGCAGCTGATTTTATATACAGTTGAAATCTTAATTCATTGAGAGATAATTCTGGTTTGCCTTTGTATTTTGATGTTATTAACTTGCAATCATTCCGAGCAATAATTGTTGGATCTGCGTCAGTCAGTCATTATTCGACTTGTATGTTCATAGTAATACTTTTAAAAATAGAAATATCTAATCAAACAATGAAACAAAGAATCTTTTGTATTTTTTCTCCATACAATTGAATAATGCAATTGGTTTTTGAGAGTTATTTGAAATTCAAACGAATTATTGACATTCAGTAAAAAAAGATGATTGCAGAATATATTTTTAGATTTTTCCAATTTTTAAGCATGCTGTTAAATGAAAGTATAACTCAAGACGAAAAAATGGCGACATGAATGAAGTCTCTACGAGAATTTTAATTTGAAAAATATTTTTTTTGGCCGAGAAACGTGATTATCTCGGAAGTCTCTTGATATTTTCATCTGGAAAAATTTGTGGATTTTTCGGACATTAAAAGGTATACATTCACCAAGTTTTGTCAAAATAAAATTATTATTGTGTAAATGAAAAATAAAAAACGATAAAAGCGGTTTTTCGCTTTTTTCTCGGAGATTTTGTGATTATATGATAAAATTAAATTCACAAAAGTTGTAGACCTTTCTATGATCTACAACTTTTCTGTTGTACACTTTTCCTTCCGACGTCAACTTTCACCGTAAATCGCAATAATCCAAAATTCCACCCCTTTTCACCCCCCAAATATATCTGGAAACACCCCTGCTCACGCATTTATTTTTTTTACGTTTATTATACGTCTATTTACCATTTCCAACTGTTCCCATCCTGTTAACAATTTTGTTTTTTTTCGCTTCAAAGTAAGCTAATTCGACTAGTCTATTAACAAAAATGGTAAGTGTAACTAAAATGTCGATCCAGCAATTAATAGTAATTGCTGGCTAAAAGATCATTTAATTCTCTCACAGTGCAGTTTATCCAGTGTTTCTGCTCGGTAAAGAAAGAATATATTATTATGGTTAGGCGCGAAACAACCTTCTATAATTTATATTGCTTGAGTTGCATACGAGGTGAGATAAAAGGTACAGTATGTACTTTTGAAACCTCAGGGTATATCGCATGATGTTGACAATTTATAATAAAGTGTTGCACCAAAAATTAACTTCAAAAAGAATAAAGAGAAAGTCCTGAAATTCTAGGACTACGATTCTACATATTTTAGAGCGAATGTCAAATGTTTTTGACATCAACGTTTAGCGTACAGCTGCCATTTTTTGAAATGACAACCTAGATCGAATGATGTATCACAAAGATGCTAATTTTTTTTCTCTTTCCAAAATTGATAGCAATTTATCACTTTACGCGGAAGTTATAATAAGAATTTAACAGAAATATCTTCGCAGTTGGTTCAAAGTTACAGTTAGGTGTTGGTTGTGCTGTAATTCCACGGAACAATTTTCAATATACCAAGCTCGAGAATGGGCCGTTAAACCTGGAGTGCACACGTGGGCCTGAGAGGCCCAAGTGAAAATTTAAATGAAGATAAAACAGAAAACTCTTCATCAAATTACATGAAATCCTGTGTACCTTCCTGTAATAATAAAACTCATTCACTCATCCACAAAAAACGTTTATAAGTTGAATAACCCGAGAGTAGAGGCCGTAATGGGCCTAATAGGCCCCACGTGTTAAGTGAGAAGAGATTGTAATTTATGCAGCAAAAGAAGGAAAAGTCGATATTTTTGTGAAAAATGCAGTAAGTGTGTTTGCTTAGAGCACGCACACACTTTTTGTCCACAGTGCGCCAGCAATATGATGGAAGATGAACAAGAAAGTGAATGATACTTTAGTTGCTAGTCATAACATTTTACCTTACAATAATTGTTATTTGTTTGGTGTAAACTTTTTATTTTATTTTTATTTTCAATAAAAGTTCAGTATCAATACTTCCCAGTCTTTAAATTTGAATTTCAATGAGCCCCTGACGTATTTTTAAGACTTCTGATACTCGGGCCTATTAGGCCCGACGTGTGCATTGGTGAAATTTTTTTCACGTGTGCACTGCAGGGTTAAAGACAAATCTCTGATGAGAATACAATAAGCTTCACAAGAATGGGCTCATTGTGAGAATTTTTTGAAAATCGACTAAAATTTTTGGTAACATTAAAGCAGATTATTTTGATAAAGCAGCGATCTTAAAAGGTACAACAATAAAACTAATTTTTTATAAGACATTTTGTATAAAAGTGATGCAGCAATATTTATTTTCGAAAGAGATAATACAAGCTATAGTCAAACGCACTCTTATCGTGCGGGTTCAAAGGTCCCTAACCATATGTATCAAATCAAAAAACACAGAGGTTACCAAAATGTGGGATAACAAATACACCCGGAGAGAAGAAGAAGAAGAAGATTTTTTTAACTAACATGAAGATAGCTACATAGACGTACCAAGATAGCTACATCATATATTGTCACTTTGAATTGTCAAACTGACATTTAAATAAAAACTTCGCTGGTGAAAGACTTTTTAGAATCGCTGAAAACTAAATACATATCCTTCTTTTTCCCGTCAAAATTGCATAAGTCTGTCTTATTTATCTTACGGACTTTATTTGGAAGTTATAATTAAACGTAATAAAAAAAAACATAAGCTGTGAGTATGTCTTTGATGAATCGTATGACCCGCACGATAAGAGTGCCTTTGACTATACGTCACGATACGTCACTTGACCTAGGTTGATATTTTATGAAATATGCCAAAAAACGTCTTATTCATTTTATAACTTTCCCTTCATCCATTTCAAAGATAATTTCTTGGTGCGAGACTTTTCAGTAACGGTGTAATGTATGCGGCAGATAA
>CAJUYH010008701.1:0-14955 GCA_910591685.1 Galerucella tenella
ATGACTTGATGTTTTCAAAATATAAATTAATTCCTTATAAGCAATGTATTTTCAATCATTTATGTAGAACACTAACAACTGTACGGAAATATCATTTCCTTACAGTAAGGAAGTCCTGACTTTTTCTTCAAGAAATTTTGACAGATATGTCAAAATTTCCTAGCGATTTGCGGAAATAGTATATTTCCTAGCTAGTGCGGAAAGTTCCACTTTTCCGCACGCGATTGCAGTTGGCCGAACGACGCGTAGCGGAATTCGACCAAGCAATCAAGTGAGGAAAAGAAACTTTTGCAAAAAAGAGCCTAAGGTGGGCGCGCTGAAAAGAGTGATTGAAAGCAGGAGAGATTGGATGGACCGGAAATTTGGGGAGGTGAACTAGGTACTCTTGACACAGGTGCTCTCTGTACGTGGGTCGAGAGTAGGGTACCTCGATCCACAAGATTGGGAAAAAAGGAACTGGACTATGTATGAGGAGTGAAGTGGAGGATGTTGTGGGACATGATTGTGTTTTGATGCTGGAAGAACGAGGAAGTGCTGAAGAAGTTGGAGAAGAAACTAGGGTGGGCGATGTATTGGGAAAACATGGTGAAGATAATGCTGAAGGGCGAGGAGGAATGCAAGAAGGTGTGTGGTGGAGTGGAGAGCATTATTAGATTAGATTAGAAGGACTCGATATGGCATGCGAGAGTTTTAGAAGGGAGAAGATGACGGAGAGTGTGTGAAAAGCTAAATAAATAACAGCGTAATACGGAAACCATGGTTGGAATGAAGAAGTGAAATGGGATTAGGAACACTAAACATGCCGAATGTTGAATTTGCAGTAGAAGGACAATTTAATTATTTGCGTTGTTTGTTGAAAAATGACATTGGAAAAGAGAATGTGGAGGATTTAAACTACTTTTATGAGCAGAAGCACGCTTAAAACAAATTATAATGAATTGCAATACATAATTTTTTTAGTTTTATACTGAATTTTTTCCACATTCAAGTATATAAAGGGGGTCTGTTATCTTTTAGTTAAACTCATTACCTTGTTTACAAAATAGCGCACGCCAAGAGAACCCCAGCTGACGCAATGTGTAATGTATATTTGTCTTTCACAAATGTGAGAGCAAGGAGGACATTACTTGATTTTACTTTATTTCACGGAAAAAGTTCATTTCTCACTACTTTTTATCTAAGAGACATCGCACATCGTTAATGACTTATAGCTTATAGGACTATTAATAAAAGACACTCATTTGTAAGTTCATTGTATGGAAAGTGTTGCAGAAAGAACAAGATACAGACTAAGTAGAGAGGGAATCATTGAAAAAAAACCACCTTCTCACTTCTTAGAAATCAGACAACCTGGGACATGCCACAAGACGGTATGAAGAAAAAGTATAACTTTTCAAAGAAATTCGTTACGGAAATGAGCAACAAGAAGGAATGGGATCCAATTACGATTACCAGACTTGGAAAGAATGCCATTCAATGGTACACAGACGGCTCAAAAGCAATAGAAAGAATTGGGATAGGAGTGTTCGGGCCAGGAACCAAACACTCTGAAAGCTTGGGAAAAACCCCAAGTATCTTTCAAGCGGAAATCCACGCCATAAGAAAGTGCGCCCAATTCTATATTGATAGAGGATACAGAAGACAAAGGATTATCATAATGTCGGATAGTCAAGCAGCTATTAAGGCACTGAGCTCTTGTGTAATCAGTTCCAAAATAATGTGGGAATGCCTAGACAAACTCAATGAACTAGGCGAGAACAACATATAGTCACCTTACTATGGATTCCAGGACACACTGGAATAGAAGGAAATGAAATGGCAGATGAACCAGCAAAGATGGGGACTGAGATACCTTTCTGGGGGCCTGAACCCTTTTGCGGAATCAGCCCCAATGTAATATTGGAAGAAATAAGTAAAGCCGTGAAAAAGAGAAAATCTGATCATTGGAAAGATCTAGTAGGGCTTATACAATCAAAGACTCTTCTGGGTGACTACAACCTGTTGAGATCAAAAGAATGCATAAGTCAAAGTAAAACTGCGCTAAGAATGGGCACCTGAATGGGCACCTGAAAAAGCTCAAAATAGTGGAGGAAGAAGAATGCAGATTTTGTGGAATGGAAGAAGAAACCTCCATCCATATACTTTCCAACTGCACAGCACTTCAGAATCCTGGAGCACAGCACCTAGGAGATTACTGGATAGAAGAGGAACATTTGCCTAACTTGAAGCCTGCAGACATCCTAAAATTCCTCCGGGAAAAAGGACTAAAGGAACTACTAGTTTCTGAGACTCTCCTCAGAAACTGAGTAGAAGTAAGGGGGCACAATAGATCTTTTAGGTCTCAGTGAATGTCACCTCAAAACACACACATACATACATACAAGTTCATTGTATAAAACAGTCTTTCGATGGCCAACCATTTATTTGGCAACACTGAATAAACCTACCGGTATCAGCTGTTGCTATGATGGACGAAGATAGGATGTAATATTATAATATTATTGAAACGTAATAAATTCATCATCGATATAAAAAGTCCATATTTAAGAGTGTATTCTGATAGAAGGCACAATCATTTTCCTCATGCAATTTTAAACTTCATTAGAAAGTAATCATTGTTAATAACTGTAGTTATTTTTTTTTTCGTTCTTTTATCTAATGAAAAGAATGGTTGTATAGACCAGTTTAACAATTGTTTTTTCTTCTTCGACAAGTACAGACTCCATTTAATGGAGGTTCGTAACAAAATCCGGGGATTTCGAGTAACTCTGAAAAATGTATGCTGGTCCCGTAAAAGCTTTTTTTTTTCAGGAAATCGTTTTCACCGCTATTTTACTTTTTATTGATTATTTCAATGGGGTTTTTTTGCTCACGAAAACCTTTGGACCTACTGGATATAATGGAGGTTATTTGATAGTTAACTAATTACTATATGGATGCGGTCAATGCTTTCCTAATAACTCCAAGAAATCCATAGCGATAAAAAGTATTGATTGTGGAAAACAATGTTCATTTGTGAACTAAAAACTTAAAATACTTAAAAGCTATTCTTAAAAAAGATCTCCGTTAAAAAAATTAGGGAATTTTTATTTTTCACTTTTTTATTAACAATCAGGGCATTGGAAAATAAAAACGTGAATAAAGTAATGAAAAAATTGTTTGCCAGCGGATCGTGCTGAGCTCTTTATTAGGTTTGTTCGTAGAACAGTCAGAAACTATCAGAAACCGTTAGAGGCATGCGCATTAAAAAAAGCGTTCGTAGAAACAATTTGGCAGTTGGTGATTTAAAAATCCTTTGTTCGAAGAAATAAATTTGCGGTTTCGGACTAGATGCCAACTATCAGAATAATTTACTGACCGGTATCAAATTTTTAGTTTGGGCATGCGTATTGTGATGCTGTAGACAGTGACATATTTTCACTTCTTACTATTTTTCTGTTATTGTGGAAAAAACACGGAAATAGCTAACCAGTCAGTTCTTTAAAATAAAACGTAATAATAGGATATTGTATAATTAGTGGGAAAAGCATAATATTCCCAAACGACTGTGATAATTACCAGGTAACACAGGAGTTTGGGAATATGCTTTTCCTACGAATTATACATACTATTTTTTCTCCGATCGTTAATTTACATTTAAAAAATTAATTAAAAAATATTTCATTCAAGATGTAATCAAGTAAGTTTAGATAGGTTTCTCTATGTTCATATTGAAATATAGAAGTGGTAACCATGGAAATTACTTTGTTATGACAAAAGTAAAATAACTTTTCTCCGATCGGATATATTGACGAATCACTTAATAATAAAGTGGAAGTGGCTAATAAAATATTCGACACCCCTGACTGTACAATAAATGTAAATATTAACAACAATTAATTTGTGTTCAAAAATATATAAATACATAAATAAGATGTTTCTCCTAATTCTTTTATAACAACTTTATCAATATAAAAGTTAAAACCATACTTTGTTTCATTTTATTGTAATTATCCATTTATCACATTACCGCACGATACAGCAGTGCGGTAAGAATATTACCGCACTGTTATTTTTTCTAATTGCTTAGCAACTGCCCACTATTCTGGAATGTTCAGCTTTGCGCATGGAAAACAGGTCAAAAAAGTCTCACTTCTCTCAGGATCGGAGAAAAAAATAATTTGTATGTTGTAATACCCGACTTTAAAAAAATCTATGGCTTCATATTAGGATGGCCAAATAAACCACACACATTGGAAAATTATTCACTTATTCTTTATTTTTTTCAGATGTATGACAATAATTCAAGCTCTTCTCCAAGTAATGAAGAACTTTTAGTTCATTTTTATCAAAGACGTGTTGTCAAAATTTCGTTGCCAATCGATTTACACCGAATCACAAACGGAATATCAGAGTTTGAGAAAATCAATCAATTGGAAATTCTTTCTACGAACAAACCTATTAAAATTATAAATACTGTCGGTACAGTTTCAAAACCTTTTTTAGAAAATGTCCTGCTTTGGTCTTTTTCAAATTTCAGATATCTTAAACAGTTTAATTTTTTGCGGTGGACTCGGTGAAGTTTGGCATGAAATTCCACTTGTGAACCAGTCTATTTGCGTATTCTCTTGAATTGCTGTCTTTTTTTAATCCATTATAGACTGCAAGAAGGTTATTTTTCTGTTCTATCGCTCATAATCTTTGGTATGAGGCTTGTAAAATGGTTGGATGTCAAAATAGTTTTAATACTCTTTGCAATCTTATCTTAACAGTCTAGGTTATAAAACTTTCGTATCACGAACGGATGAATATAATTACTACCATAATTATTAGAAATGATTTTTAAAACATTTACGCCTTTAGGCAAGTAAGAAAACACATATATAATCACCGCAAAGTTAATAATTATAAACAAGAGTATGCTAGAATCAAGTTTTTATTGGAGTTTTACCAGGATACTCTAACATGCTAATTATATGAATACACAGAGATGAATAGTACTACTGAATATTTCTTTCATTCCTTTTGCTTTGGCTTACCATTTATTTAATTGATAAAAAACAGCCTGAACGAGTTTGAACATTATAGGTTATTCGAGCTGAAAGTTACTACTTTTCCCAATCTTAAAAAGCTCCCAAACCCCCTCTACGCTTAACCCATACAGAGTATCCTCTGGGAGGATATCATGTGGCTACTAAAAATTGTCAATCTATCTTCTTCATTAATGTACAGGGTGATATGTGAATTTTAATTAATTAGCGTTTAATTGACGTGTTTACACAGCTCATTTGATGCAAATCTAACAACAAATTAAAATTTAGATAAAAATATTTAATCATCTCATATAATTGTAGTACAGGTAATGAAGCTCAAAAAAAGGTAAAACCTCGCAATTTTTTCGTCCAGCATGGATTGACTTGAAACTTTAACAGGAGGTAGGTGATAGTCGAAGGTTCAAAATCTATATCGAACCGAAGGGCGCTAAACGGTTTTTAGGGGTGAAAACTACCCTCATTTGTCAAAAATCATAAAATAACATTTTAAACCTGAAAATGGGTAAGATTTGGTTTGGATAAGTTGAATAATGATTATTTTGAGCTTTGGAATACAATTTCATCATATTTCAACCCTTAAAAAGCAGCCCCTGTTACAGCTTAATGTAAAAAAAATCACGAATCCTTAAAAAATGATTTCGCCTCTGATTGATTTGCATAAAAATTTGGGATTAGGCTCAACTCACCCTCTGCTTTATATATCATGTCATGCCGACGAACCCTGATTGTTTCTTAGGGGTGAAAACTACCCCTAAATGTCAAAAATTAAAAAATAGCATTATAAATCTTAAGATAGGTAGAAAATTGGTTTGAATTAGTAAAATGATGAATTTGTTACATTTCAAAATACAATTTTATACTTTTTCAACCCTTAAAAATCAACTGTTATTAGTGTTATACAGTGTGTCCACTTAAGTTCGCACCACATGGAAAACTTTTTTATTATTAAGTTTACGAAAAAAAGTTATTCTTTATAAAAAGTTCTGCATGATCCAAAACCTAAAATGCAACCATCAGGTATTCAATTTTTTCAGTCGTATACGAGGTATATCAGAAAATATGAATGTTGCTCAAGATTAAAGTACCTTTATTTTTGATAATATCGAAAACTTCAATCAGTTATTTCGTTATTCGTTAAACATTTGATAATCTTTACGTCTCCTAACCTCTATGTTGCATTATTTTGATTATGCATTAAAATAATTGATAAATAACAAAATTATTTGTTTCACAATAATTATGTATACAGTGCTAATAATGTTAATTGTGTAACAAGCGTGTAATAGTTTATCATCAATTCACTATTGCTTCAACGTATCCGCCTTCTCTTACAATACAGGTTTCCGTTCTAGAAGAAAATTCCCTCAATACATTTCTAATTATATTCGGAGTTATACCCTGAATTGTTTCCGTAATAATTGTTTCCAAATGTTCTACGTTTGTGAATGGCCTGTGTTGATATACCTGTTCTTTTAAGTAACCCCATAAGAAAAAATCTAGTGGGATTAAATCTGGCGACCTAGCTGGCCAAAAAATATCGGAATATCTATGAATTAACCTTCCATTAAAGATATTTTCAAGGTATTGCCTTACTTCTATCGTACTATGACATGTTGCGCCGTCCTACTGGTACCATACCTGTTATCGTTCATGTCTTGGAAGGTCACGAAGAAAATCATGCAACTGATTTTGTAAAAAATTTAAATATCGTTGAGAAGTCGGCAAAAAAAGGGGCCAATTATTTTACGTTAGTTTTAAAATAATATTGATTGCGAGTTTTAATCGTAAAGTGAGGATTGGAGTCAGTCCACCATCGACAATTTTGCGAAGACACTGTTCCATTAGACGTAAATGTAGCTTCGTCAGAAAAAATTATTTTCCTAGCCAAAAAAGGATCATCTTCTAGCTCTCCTTGGATAAGAAAACAAAATTCTAGTCATCTGTCGTAGTCTCCAGGTTTTAATGTATGGATATATTGTGGTTTATATGGATGAAACTTGTTCTCTTTCAAAATTTTTGATATTGTGGTTTTACCAATATTATCTGGAAGCGAAGATGCCCTGTTTCGCAGAGACAATTTAGGGTTTTCCAATGCAGATAACATTACATTCAACTTCATCTCTTCACTTGTTACGATTTTTTGACGCTTGTTTGTGAATTTATTTTTAACATCTCCACATGTTTTGAATTTTTCCATAATTCTCATTACTGATGTATGGTGTATATTTTTTCCGGGATGTCTGTTGTTAAATATTTCAAATTTTATTTGACGTTCACTGTCAAACGATTATTACTATCAATAAATCATTTGTTTATCAGTGCATCCTAGATTTCAAATAACTACACTTGCATTTGCATTGTTATTGTAGTTAAAAAAGAAAAAAGGATTTTTTCCATATAATTCGATGTACCTAATTGTATATTTGAACGTAGTTTTTAGTTCTAAACAACTTTTCTTAATAATAATTTTCGATATTATCAAAAATAAAGGTACTTTATTCTTGAGCAAAATTCATATTTTCTTATATACCTCGTATACGACTGGTAAAATTGAATACCTGATGGTTGCATTTTAGGTTTTGGATCATGCAGAACTTTTTATAAAGAATAACTTTTTTTCGTAAACTTAATAATAAAAAAGTTTTCCATGTGGTGCGAACTTAAGTGGACACACTGTATGTAAAAAAAAAAATGTTTGCCAAGAGAAAAATAATTAATGCTAATAGGGATTTGCTCAATAATTCTGTTGTAAAAAAAATGTGTCACGTGCATTATGTAACTTTTCAACCTTTAAAAACCACCCTTCACAACATTGCAATTTTTATAAACTATTGTAATAGATATAAATTGAGAAAAAGTAGACTTAAGTACAAAAAAAAATTTATTAGCATAAAAATGCGCTGTATTTTCACATAGATTAACATAAATAAATGATTACATTGATTGGTTTTTTTAACGTATTTCCTTCATTTTTGATGATAAAAAGTTTATTCAAAAACGATTTTGTAGGATTTTCCAAGAACTACAAGGATCTGTAAGTTAAATCTCTTTAGACCCTTTCGTTTTTAAATGGGTGAGTTTGAAGGGCTGAAAAAAGGTGGTGCTTGTGCGCAAATAGACGTTTTAAACGGCTATATCTCGTCAAATATTAACTGTACAAAAAATCTACTCACAGGAAAATTTTTGTTACAAAAAAAGCTACAATTTTATTTTTTAACTTTGCTTGTAGCTCTAATATTTTCGGAGTTATTTTGAAAGAAAAGGTAAAAAATACAAAATTATGAAAAATAACTTTTTACTTTAAGCCATAATTTTTCGAAAACTATGAATTTTAAATTGGTTAAACTTCTTGTACATATTAACCATACATGTACAAAGAGAATTGCAAGGGTAAAGATCAATTTTAATTAGGGGGGTAGTTAGGGGGTTGTTTTCACCGATTTTTTTGTATAAAAAATTCAGTACTGACATTATTTTTGTCATAATTCACTCAATTTTGATGCTACAGTCCTTTAAAGGTCTAGATATGGTCTAATTATGCTCTTTGAAAAAGATTCTATAAGTTTTCTACGAAAAATGCATCATTTTTCCGGTATTTGACTTTGAATCTATCACATTTTGCATTTGGGAAGAAAAGCTAATCATTGATGGGCCATATCTCGGTTCCTATTGGTTTTGGAATAATTAAAAAAAAGGGTTTTGCTTGTTTTTTTAAAAGCTACAATTTTGCTCTTCACAGTTTTTTTGATAAAATGCATAATTTTCGAGTTATCCGCGAAAAACATCAAAAACGTCGCTTTTCCTCTAAAAAGCGTTACTTGGGCTATCACCTACCTTCTGTTAAAATTTCAAGTCAATCCATGCTGGACGAAAAAATTTCCAGGTGAAATGCTTCATTCCCTGTACTATTGTGCAAACGCTGGATAAAGGGGACTAGATGTCACTCGAGCCATTGACCGAACAAGGATAATGGACCAAGAACAAAATAGGACAATGGAGAAATTGACAGATACCGTATTTGCTTAACTTTAAATGCGTATCTTGGAATATTTTCATGGCTTTTTCCCGGAAAGAGTGAGATTAAATTCACTAAAATATTGAGAACTGCTCGTCTAATCAGTTTGAAATATCTCCTAGCGATTATCGGCTATATATCGCAATAAATGACATCTTAAAGTTGATCGTATTCAGTCATGGTAATTACACACGAGTATTTCTAAAATTTTTGTTGTTGGAGTAATTATATTGAGGTAGCTATGCATTATCACAGTAGCGTATCAAAAGAATTTGCGTTGGAGTTAATGGTAATAACGTAACGGAAAATCGTAGTTACAGTTAAATTCGATTTAATTGATCCAAAAAGCTTGTTTTCATATCATAGCGGTAGGTAAAAACCATAAGGCGATCGTATTTTGATTTTTCAACGTATTTCAGTCAGTCGGTTGACAAAGTAGATATGAAAAAACGCAGAAAGAAAGTGAGAGGAATATGTTTGAATTGGGGTGGTCCGTAAGTAATGGTCCAAAGAGCAATGGAAGATTCTTCGCCTAAAAATATTAGAATCTGACGCAACTTATTTTAATGTAAAATAGGGGTTTTAGGGCATGGGAAATCATAATATGTTATCTGAAAATATCAGAACTGCATCATTTTTGCGACAAAAAGGTATACTTATCATAAGTCTCAAAATTATCAATATTTTATTAAAATAAGTTGCGTCAGTTTGTAATATTTTTAGGAGAAGAATTTTCCATTTCACTTTGGACCATTACTTACGGACCACCCTGTAGAATTTCAGTGGTCGAGCGGCCGATTCGGAACCTCGAGTATAGTCAAATATTATTTATTTAAGCCTCTTTTTGGGTAACCATATTAATATACAAAATCACAAAACATATTTTAAAACAAAAATAATGCTATCACAAAAAAAGTATCGCCCAATGCGTTTTATCAACCACATTTCCAAAATAAGCAAAAAAGGGCTAACCCAATAAAACCGTTCCTGAAGCATGTACTTCAATGGATCCCATTCCTAATAGTGAACTATAATATTGTTAGAATGTCATAGAAGTTATTTTTTTATTGGTGAACCATTTTACCTATTTAAAGCACGCCTCAGCGTGTTTAAATCGAACGAAATCGCGCGTGTTTTAAAGTTACCGTGGCATCATCAACAACTCGAGAAACGAAGTCTAAATCTATGGTCTAAATCATGTCCAAATGACAATTTTTCTATTATTGATCTGACCGGAGTAGTTTGTAACGTCAAAACTTTTATTCGAACAATATTTAACAATGTCAAATTTATAAATTAAAATGGAAAGTGCGTTGGTATTGTTTGAAATATTAATATTTCGATTTTTCAAATCTTAGGAAATGGTATTTAAATTAATACTATTCACATTCACAGAACTCAATAAGGTTGAACTTCCATCAAAATAGAAATTAGTTTATGTTTTTCTCATTTCCATGACAACGCAAGGTATACATCATATACATCACGAATTCAACCATTTGACATTTAGTTCTTATTTCCATCTATGATATTCATTTCTTGTTGTTGTAGTAGTTATAGACCAGTATTTATAATTTCAAAGTGCACCAATAAAAATAAATAGCGTAAAGTATTCGTGGATAACTGGTCTTTAAAACACTAGCTCCATGATCGCGCGTGTTTTGAAGACCTTAATATCCACTTATACTTTAACATACTATTATGTACAAAGGGTATAAATAGATGTTTATGCCCTGAGGGCGACGTCTTTCGAAGCAGAGGGCCTCTGGCCCGAGGGTTTGTAAGTCGCCCGAGGGAATACACATCTGTTTATGCCTGCGGCACATACAAACTTTTATGTCATACTAGTTCGTTATTGCAATCCAATCTCAATACAAATCAGTGTTTTAAAATATCCGGTTTGAATTAATAGGTGAATGTTGACAAACGTAAATGTCATAATATCACAATAAATTTTATATGTGTCAGTCAGTTAGAAGATTTTGGAATTTCTGACGAAATTATTGAAAAAGCAAATAAAGCAACTGTAAATCTGTTGTCAAAAAAGTCTAAAGAAGCTGACATGGTTATAAAATAAGTTAAGCAAAAAACTATTTCTCTTTATGCCCGCACGGGCATAAAGTACGACATTAGATAGTTGGTAACTAAGCAATAAAAACACAATAATGAACTAGTATGACATAAAATAAAATATTTTTTCTCCGATCGACATTAAACGCATAGGCATTCAAATAGTATATTATACACCAAGGTGGTTAAGAGACTATTATTATAGACCGAGCGAAATAAGGCCCGAGGCTTATAAATGTATTCACCACCATGGTGTATATACAATTTTTTTGACTACTAGCCAAATTTAAGACAAAAATTAAAAATAAATTACAAACACACCACGAGAAACGTTTATTCCGTCGTCTGATTGACAAGTACACTGTCAGTTTTCCATATATTATAAACGTACTCGTCAATCAAGACGACTGTTGACTACTTTTTCGGTACACTCGTAACTTCTAGTGGTGTGAGAAAGGCTTTAAAAATTACTCCTCCTGGTTATTAAATGGACTATAGTAGGGGAAAAATTGTATATACACCATGGTGGTGAAGACATTTGTAAGCCTCGCAGCTTATTCCGCTCGGTGAATAAAAATAGTCTTCACCATCTTGGTGTATAATATACTATTAATACCTAGTCATTCAAAAAATTATTTTTTCTCCATTTTTTTGACATTCAAAATATTGCTGCGTAAAATTCACCATTAACCAGGCTGCAGTAGATGGAGTGGCGCGACTGAAGTCAACATACGACAGCATTTTGATGATCTGAGATTTGAATAAGTAGACGATATAGTTCAAGTTTCACTTGCATACTTGGTTTGATGTTAACCATTTATTAACAATGATTTGTCGAAAAATAGAAAAAACCAACACGTAGCTATATGCGAGAAGCAATAACCCCTAAGGAAAGGCTGCTTATCACTTTGAGGTCTTAGAGCATCCAAGCAGTTTATTTCAAGGATTGTTGTGATGCAAATTGACACCCTGAAGGATTATGTTAAGGTATGCTGGCATAGTGGACGTAATATTTTTAATGTAGCTATCTAATCGTATATCCTCTTTAAGTTATATTGCGGACTATGACGGTATCGTATCGAATTACAGTCGAATAAAGAGCTTTAAGAACTTTAAGTTCGCATAACATCTATTACGGTGAGTATGCAAAGTATTTTTTCATTTATCAATTCATTTAGCTTATAATTCTTATATTATTCATTAGTTCTGACCGGATATAGTCTCCAGAGCCTCCAGTTTAGCCATTTTCAGTCTCTACAACTTATGAGTCACGATCTGTAGAGTAGGCAACGATTTGTGGAGACTGTGATGAAGTAGATCCATGCCCCAAATAATGTCCGGTATGATGGTATAGAATTGATATCTGCCCATATCAGCTTAAAAAATGTTTATGTCAATAGTTTCATAACAATGCATGGTTCTTATATAGTTCAATCAGTGCACGACACTGTTCGTTGTTTATGAAGTAAATTTGCTATTTTAGACAAAATTACTATACTTATCGTCCGAACTTCATAAGCCGCTCACACCTCACACTGAGATGCCTTTGAGCACAACTAAAAACCGACAAGTCACGGCTGACACCGCGGAAAGAGCATGCCGCGCGGGGCAGCTTCGCAAAGTCGATACGCGCCTTTACAATTGTCACTTGACCCTACTTACAAAACATATGGTGTAAAAGCCCATACATCACATAATACAAGTGTTTCGAATCAATTTAAAATCAAAGTAAGCCTTCATTTAGGAAACTGACAACTCAATAAATTTGTAAAACTGCAATCTATACAGGGTGAAATGAAAAAAAACAATAAATACAAAATAATACTCGCTTTATACTTTAACAAATTCAAATTAGTTTAGTGTTTAAATTAAACAATACATCATTCAAGTATGTAAAAGTCCAATTCACAGCCCCCATAAACAAGACTCTCTGATAAATAGTCCGTCCTGGTCCGTCCGACAAGGCAGCATGTAACAGAGAGATATCCTGTATTCATACCCCGAGGCAGGTCCAGTACAAAAAAATGCATCGCGTAGCTGCAGGTGTTAATGCAGATGAATGCAAGCGGGGGTTGCGAGGTAGAGCGGGGGCGACTAATCAAGTGCACGATAATGCGGCGGAAAGTAGGGAGAAGAGAAGGGTCAGGGTAGGACTATCTTAGGTTAGTCGAGATTTATTTTTAGATACGAAACGGGTGCATGCGAATACAATGAGTCACCTTGTGGTGGAATGGAAAACAAAAAAATAGCAAAGAAGTTTGTTGTGCCATACTGTTAACTACTATAGTGGTGTTTTGTATCAAATTTGCAACTCCATGTAATTTTTTTGAGAACAATTTGCTACAATAAATATGAAGAAATATTTTATAAATAATATAACAGTTTTACAGGCCATGGAGACCTCAGGCCTGATTGGCTATTTTTCTCCATTTTCTTTTATGTTTTGCCATCTCTTCCCATCTGCGTATGTTCAACAGCTCTAGGTCCTCTTGCTTCTATCCACTTCTTTTTTGGCATCTTACCTCTGCTGTTTTGCTTCTATTTCTATCTCAATCTGATTTGTTGATGGACTTCTACACTTTTTGTATGCTGTACGTCCAATCAAACAGAGAGTTTCTGCAACTTCAAATCTATATTTCCAAAGGTTCATGCTATCTGGAATAATGTTTTCCCCATTGGTTCGTTTATATAGCAAAAAATAATTTACCGTTAGCAGCTGAGCTCGTTGAAGTTGAAGAGTGCTCTTCAACGGCATCTTCAAAAAATACATCTTGCTGTTCTTGAAGATTATTTTCTTCGCTATGTTCAGCATCAGGATCAACATCGAAAATCTTCGAAATCATCTTCGCTGTTGTCTAAGCGTTCGCCTCCTTAGGCCCTTTTTTGCGATACGCCATGGAGAAGTGAATTTTCAAACGTGTTATCAATATCCATGCCTCTGGATCATGGGCCCCACTTTAATTCTCAATTTATGCCGTCAAGGAGGTCACCAAAGTCCGTGAACTCAATATGCCATACCATTATGGCGTCGCTTCAGGTCTGCCATACTGACCAAAACGTGTAATTTTTCCACTGTGGACAAGGATCATTGTCCCCCGCGATGATGTTTCGTGATTTTTGTTAACACCGAATTGAACTGTAGACCAAAAATTTCGATACGCCATACCTCCTGTGCGTCGCCAAGTGGACGCCATAAATGTGCAAACATGTCATTTTTAGGAATGAACATGCTACTTAATTATTCATGGGTCACATCAATTTTTTTAAATCCGAATTTAATTTTCTCTTGAACAACATGTTCAATCAATTCCTGTTTTTGAATTTTTTTCAAATACGTTTTTAATAGAATTTATAAATGAAAATGTCAGTCTAAACATTTTTAAATATTATGATGATATTAAACATTAAAGATAATGTGGATAATATGCATAAATATGTAAAATAGAGAGCAACATTTTATTAATATAATTATTAAAAATAATTTCCAAAATATTTCTTATTTTTCTTTGAAAATCGTGATCGTAGAAGAGGTATTGTGTTCAACATGTGCGCAAAGTATCACTTTGCGCGCTTGTTGCTTACTATTCTCATGAAGGGGTAGATTCGTAAAATTTTATCTTATATAATTGAGATATTGTAATACTTCAAACTGTACCTAATTTTTTTCAACCGAAGATGTTTCGTATTCACTGAAGTCAAAAAAGTCTTCATTTCTAATATTTTTCGATGTAGGGTATGGATTTGAAATAGTTTTTAAGCTTTGATCTTGAATATTTTGAATATGTAAAGATATACAGTGTGTAAAAGCCAAATGGAATAAATTCATTATTTCGGTTA
>CAJUYH010008702.1:0-11183 GCA_910591685.1 Galerucella tenella
ATGTCGTTCTGATTGGTCGGAGGAAATAGGAGCGTCCAGCGTCACTACCAGCGGCGCCAAGTTTATTAATTTTACAATATTTCCAGACATTCACGCGAGAGTGCTTCATGCACAAAATTTTCATGTATTGCATCATACATTTCGCGGACAAAATCGGTATAATAATTTGAATAACTTTTTTATCGTTACACTAAAGGGTTTGAATTATTAATATCGGAATTTTTCCTGGTGAAAGAATTTTCTTTAAATATTCATGTACGAGACAAATTTCCCGCAATTAATTCAAGCATTAGGGGGATTCGGTAAGAATATTTTATAGGTACCCGAATTATTTAAAAAAAAATATCCATAAATAAATGCGTAACACGAGCTTTGATGTTTTTCGTCATTATAAACACTGTGAGGGTTTTTCACTTTCAATAATTCACTGAAGTGTTTTTCACTGGCAAAAAACCATAGCAACGAAATCTTTTCACCTGACAAAAAAGTTACCTGCAATTACCTTGAGAAGATTCACATCTGATTTTTACAGCGACATCATATTAATGTTTTCAAGGTGTGTTGATCAAAGCAAAATTTATTACCATTGTTCTGATATTTATATTTATAAAGAGATTATAAGCTTGAAAAGTATACTTCAGCCGAAGAATTAATAGTAGGTATATTACGTAACGTGTGTGCAAAGAAGCATTTTACGCACGAATGGAAAAAAGTTAGTAGTTAGTAAGTAATTCCGTGAGTGCGTAAAATACTTTACAACACGAGTTACGTACTATACTTTACCTGCGACTTACTTGTACTTGTATTTTTTATAAGAGGCATAAGAAATAACAGTTACATAATTAGAGGTGCTTGGTAAACTCCATCTCTATTACTCTATTACCAATGAAAGAAGCACATTAATGAACAAAAGTTTAATCATTATCAATATACTGTTGATAATCGAAAGTCCATTTTTCAATTATAATAAATACATATACATAGCCCTTTGGGCTTTTCATAGTTAAACGTGGCCATATCGAATGTTTTCAAATAGTAAGTTTTGAATAAAATGGTGACGTCTATTGACAGTTGCTAAGATGTTGCTAGGGAAGCCGTGCGATTTACTTTACAGCTGAGCGTTTTTTTACAGTGCGTAATAGACGTCATTACATTGATACCGACTGTGTGTTATTGACTGATTACAGGGGGGGTCGTAGGTAATAGTATATTACGTAACGTGTGTGGTAAGGAGCATTTTACGCACGAATGGAAGGCGAGTGCGTAATTCCGTGAGTGCGTAAAATGCTCTACAACACGAGTTACGTACTAGACTTTACCTACGACCTACTTGTACTTGTATTTTTTATAAGAAGCATAAGAAATAACAGTTACATAATTAGAGTTGCTTGGTAAACTCCATCTCTATTACTCTATTACCAATGAAAGAAGCAGATTAAAGAATTAACGTTTAATCATTATTAATATATTGTTGATAATCGAAAGTCCATTTTTCAATTATAATAAATACATATACATAGCCCTTTGGGCTTTTCATAGTTAAACGTGGCCATATCTAATGTTTTCAAATAGTAAATTTTGAATAAAATGGGGACGTCTATTGACAGTTGCTAAGATGTTGCTAGGGAAGCCGTGCGATTTACTTTACAGCTGGCGTTTTTTTTACAGTGCGTAATAGACTTCATTACATTGATACTGACTGTGTGTTATTGACTGATTACAGGGGGGGCGTAGGTAAAAAATATTATGGTATATTTTCCTCATACGGAAAGAACTACAAAGAGTCAGGTATCAAAAGCATATGGAACACCACGGAGCATATGCTACAAGAGGTACTATCAACAATTTAATATGAAAAGAGACCCAATTATCTGTTTTTTAAATTAACCCGTTTGACAAAAACTCAAAACGAAAACAACTTCAAGCTAATCTAGAGAATAGAAAGTTCAAAAGCCGTTACAAAAAAAGAATTATTGGGAATAATAAAAAATCCGTCTGCAGAAAGAAATATTTCAACTGATTCTCTTTTGAACTTGCCTGAAGAGGCGACGAAGCAATGAGCTGTGAGGAAGATTATTTCCAACAAAGCTACACTAACAAAGATCTTTGCCCTACTGGTCCATTTTTGAAATGGTTGCAAAAAAGAAATGCCAATCAAATCACAATGACAGGCTTTTTTGACAGTCCATCCAAATTGGAAGAAAGGAATTTGATACAAAAACATGCCTATTGGAATCAGAAGCATGTCAAAAATGGACTAATCTCTCAGCAGAAAAAATTGGTGTAAATACTAAAAAATGTGAAGTAACAAAGCTCCTCCACTATTTCTGCCCTTGTAAAAAAAGTGTTGGTGAGCAAGAAATGATCAAATTAACAGGACATTCCCATGTCAACACTTAAAAGCTTAATTGCAGTTGGACATCATTTAAAATTAATTGAAAACTCAAAATGCCCGGCCTCTGTTGAGCACAACCCAAACGTATGAAGGAACCTCCAAGATTTTCTAATAATTTCGCTTTTCTAACCTAACTCAATCATGGTAACTATAGCAACAGAGTTGAAATAAAGCATTTGATTGGTATAATAATGACTGGTATAAAATTTTCACCTCAATCAATCGCAAATTAAGCAACAACAACTTTTCATCGTTGTGATCTTTGTGTTGCATATTTCTTATTAACATTCTCGCCCGAGAAGAATTTCGCTCTGAAAATCTGATGATTTACCTAGTCAAGTTTTAGTTCAAGTGATTCCACTTTTTTTTTATTCTGTTATTTAACGTCGGTCTATTTCTGCAACTGAGGCTAATCACCGACACCAGGAGCACTCTACCCCTAACCGGAAATTTTGGCGAACCCACTAGTGTTCCAACCAGTGGTAGCGTTATTTAACGTGCCCAACATCCATGGAGTCGGTTTTACGTCTCCTTCGAAAGACGGCATATCTACATTATACCTTGTGCTCATTGGTATAATGCCTGCGAGCTGTGATATGCTAGTCCGCTGCAGGCTGTACGGTCCCTATACGATGGTTTTCCCTGGCATTGTCACCCATCCAAGTACTAACCATGTTCGAAAATGCTTAACTATCATTATCGCATCAAACGCGTTCCACTACTGTGCTGGGTCGTCGCACAGTGATTCCACTTGGAGATATTCGATAACCCTGAGCAAGACTAGAATATTCCCCTTTATAAAGAGAAAATGAGAACACAACAGTACACGATATCCATGATTCAGTTTAGCGGAGTCGGTAAGCCTCCAAGCCATGAGTTTTATTCTTATCTACCCAAAATTACTCCACGCTGCTAAATAAGTTTCTACTTCAAAAATATACCAATATTCTTACAAATATGAAGCTCAATATCTATAGTTTCTTTCCAAACTAAGACCAGTTTTATTAGTAAATTTCACTTTGTTTCGAATTTTGCCCCATCCAGATAATTCAAAACCACAGAATATATCATAAACTTCCAAACTCGAGGTTAAAAAGTAAAGTCATTCACATCACCCATTATATTCACTTAATCTTAGTGATTTCGCTATTTTTCTAGCTGCACCTGGGAGTAATTTGGAACTTGTTCCAAAGTACAAATTAAAATTAGTGCAATTAAATATGAAGATAAGTATAATGTGAACTGAGGGATTTTTTTATCACCTGTACTTAGTTACAATGTATATTTATCTCAATATTGGATATTGAACTCTAGACATTTTTTAGTTGTCAAATTTTTTCTGTTGTGTCAAAAATATTGTGGTTTAATTTCCCAAGAAAATATAAAAAAGAATGAATAATATACCACAAGGAACATACAGAAGATATTTTTTAGTAGTTCACAGAGACGAAATATTTGGAATTCTCTGATATTTAAAAAGAAAGTAATAAGCACACTTGAACCGTTATCGGTATAGAGGAGCGACACACCCCCAAAAAGTAGCCAAGGAGGATTAGTTTGCGTTAAGGGGCTGATAGACCGTCCAAACATTTTTTGTTGGCGAAGTCTGTAGTAGATAAATTGAAAAAATCAATATTTTAATACGTCAGTCTCCAAAAGTAAGTATCTGCTGTTTTTAATTGATAAACGGATTGTTATTTAAATAAAAAATATAAAATCCAAAATTTCGGAGCTCTCATTAAAAAAATTCAAAATAGGAAAGAAAATTGAAGTTATTCAGCATTTTTTCTTCGGAAAACCAACAATGATAATGAAGAAAATGAGTTAGCATTTTTTCCTAAATTACATTTTAATTTATTTGGTTTCATCGTCACAGATATTGATATCAAGTGTCACATTTTTGCTTCGTCACTACAAATACTCACAATAAAAGAGATAATAATAAAAATAAAGATAATCTATCCATAAAAAAATATATTATACAGTTAATTAGTAGGGAAACAGGACAAGGCAGATAAACAATAAAAGAAACTCAAAAAAGCTCATTGAAGAACTTGTCTTTGAGTAATTAGCAACTTCTACAACATTTACTTAACTACTAATTTAAATGGTAACATAGTTACATTTTCTGTATGTTCCTTGTGCCATTACTTATTCTTTTTTCTCTTCTTTTTGGAGGGGGGGGGGAATCAAATTATATACATACATAAATGGAATACTTTTAATTTTTTTTATTATGTGAAATTATTACACTACGTAGGATATTCGACACAAGAATTTATATGGATAACAATGATGGATCAATAATATTTTTGTATTTCTCTCCCGTTAATAGAAAGTAATCAAGTTTCTAGCTTATGTTTAAATTTTCAACTGAACCGAGCATCGCTGAAATGAAAGGAAATTGCTCTGGTGATCAAAGTGTCCTGGTATCCAGACTAAGAACAATCTATTATGACTGCCCAGCTCCAACAGTCTCAAACACTTTTAAAGTTTATCTGCATGGAATTGATTGCTGTTATGGCCGCTTGAGTGTCGGAGTATATCTCAATGGTCTTTTCCTTAAATTATTGCCTTAGTAGATCCATTGGCATCGCAATAAGTTTTGCCAAACAAACAATAAATACATACAGGTTAAGGTGGTTGGGACACGTAGAAAGATTGAACAAAGAGAGAATGACAAAAATGGCTCTTTACAGGACTCTTATTGGCAAAAGGAGAAGAGGGCGGCCTAGAAAAAGATGGTTTGAAAGTGTGATGTCTGATATAAATATATAAATAAACTGAAACACGAAATTGGAAACAACGTTGTCTAACAGGCCTTTTAACAGGCTACTGTCATCTGAATCATCATATGTCAAAACTTGGACTGTCGGAAGATCCGACTTGCTGTCTTCGT
Source organism: Galerucella tenella (assembly GCA_910591685.1). NCBI lineage: Eukaryota > Metazoa > Arthropoda > Insecta > Coleoptera > Chrysomelidae > Galerucella > Galerucella tenella. The sequence goes on from CAJUYH010008702.1 coordinate 5,295, forward strand.
CTGGAAGGTGATGAAACAGCAGAGTAGATAATTTGTGCCTGCCCAGCCACGGCTCAAATCAGGTATCTGATCTTTGGCAGGGTCTCCCACTCTCGCCCTCGCACCTGAAAAATCATTCACCAAATAAACTAATCGGCTTTTGTTAATAAGCTGAATTTGTTTGGTGAAATCTGAATACGTGTGAGCCACTCACCACACACCTAACCTAACCTAATAGCTCTCCTGCACGTTGTTGTATTGCTTTAACTTTTGCCTGGAAAATCATCACATGTTCACCTAAGCTCAGCGAGACTCTAATATTTAGCTAGGCCATGAGGAAATGGTAACTGGAAACCATCGTGTGAGTCGGAGAAAGGTAGATATTGATCTTTCTCCATCACAGGAATCAATTTGTACCATTTTAAGCATTGCATTGAACCTGCAGTTGTTGCAGAGATATATATATATATATAAATTTCATGCAAAAGCCAATCGTATAATGGACGCTGAAATTTGTTAGAACAAGTCAATTCTAACCACATTTATAAAACGCATTGTAAATGGTCAACAAGATTTCCAATGGCACCATCCAGCTTAGACCAAACGAAAAGAAGTAATTCATTCATTCATACGTTTGGGTTGGGCTCAACATCCCAGGCACTTGAACTGAATATTTGTACCATTACCAATGTTATCTACTTACTTCCATCCCAGAGGCTTCACCTATATAGGCCACCAGTTCATCTGGAGGGATCTTCAGTAGTTGTGATGGTTGTGTTATTTCCACTCCAGAGTGCTTCCGTCTGAGTCCTTGTAAGTTCTCACAGAAGCAGAGTATGTGAGTAGGTGTTTCATCGTAGAGTTCCCATTTTCTGCACATAGGTTCACTAACTTTGCCCATCATGTGCAAACGCTTCCTCAGGGTACAGTGTCCAGTCACCAGGTCGGTAACTGTCTTCAAATTTCTCTTACCCAGTTTCAGCAGCCTGAACGAGAGTTCCTTGTGTAACTTATTCAGTAGACTTTTAGTATGGAGGTGTCCTTGTGTCAGCCTCCATTTAAGTTGGTGTTCCTTAACTAGCCAGTTCCCGACTTCCCCTCTTATGTAATCCTTTGTGATTCCACAAAACGGTTCAGACCTGTTAAGGGTCCTTTAGACCCTTCTTTAGCTTGCTGGTCTATCATTTCATTCCCTGCAATCCCCTCATGTGCTGGCACCCTATTAAAGACACTTTGTTGTCGAAAATAAGTAAAAGTGATGTTGACATTTTTTGTTCAATTATGTCGGTGTTCTGCATTCGAAATTGTTTCCAGAAGGGACTGTGATATAAAATATTATTAGTGTGCTTTGCTACGACGAAATATTTCTTCCGAAGCACAAATACTTGTTAAAAGACTTAAATAAATTATAAAATCGGTTCAAAATATTATTTTACCAGACAAATATTTCAGTTGTACGATAATCATACTATTAGGCATTATCTTTTTGCTTTTCTTTTCAGAGATATAACAACAAAAACTCTAAGGGAATGCAAACCTTTTTTTAGAGATCATTCACAACAAAATTACGGATAGTGCTGAAGGGCAAGGAGCCGTTACTGCAAGGGAAGTTGAAGATATGGAAACAACCAGCTAAGCCAGGATATCGGCGTAGCGGCAGCTGCCGCGCTCTATTCATTATTTTATTCATAAAATTAATGTAAATGGTGTGATAGCTAGGGGTTATCCACAAATTGTGAAAGAAGAAAATTTTTGTGAAAATAGAGATTATATATTTTCGCTTTTCAAAGCAACAAGTATGCTATTTTGTTATTGGATTAACGACTACCTGCTGTGGGTTCTGGTCCTAAATTAATCATGTTGGAGTACGTCAAAACGAAATATCTTCAAACGAAGTATATAATTGTGAATAATTTTCGACTGTTATTTCATGTCTGGCGGCGCATTAAGTCTGAGGAAATATTCGGAGGGGCTCTGTCAAAGTGTTCGACTGGGTCACGTTGTGTTTTTTGTTGTTGTTAACTATAATTAGCTTAGAAGGTTATAGAGGAGCAAAAAATTAATGATTATATTCGATGAAAAACGTCTTGTCATTTATTATATCTATGAGCACCGATTTTATCAAGTAATTCCAAATATTTATAGCGATCAATTGGGATTAAGCAGATAAATTACTTTCTCGGAATGTATTATGCGATATGACAAAATAAAAAACCAAAATAACGCGAAAAAAAATTACTAATTCCTAATTTTTTAATAATTCAGTGGCTGGATTCAACGGTTAAAACATATGTTGAGTATTAACTACTATCAAATGGAGCCCCGGAGCTGCTGATCAACGGATTATTAAACTAAAGGTACGTTTTCCTCCACATTCACAGGTCGCTAACGACTGCGACCAAAGTAGCAGCGATTATATTCGTCGACTAATTTTGCGAAGAGATGTTTTCCTCCGATCGGATCTTGTTAACTATTCGTCAGCAAATTTCATTTTATAGCGGTCGCTTTCATATTAATAATTATTGTATTATTATATTTTTTCTGCTACACCTATAATGATAAAATGAATATTTCCAAACAAAGAGTGATTTTAATGCTTCTACATTATCAGGCTCAAAATGAAAATTTGCTTCTTTAATTAGCACTTCCATCGTGCCTGAAAGATAAAAGAAATATAAGAAAATGGGTAAATTTTTTATCAAATCATCAATACAACATAACCTTAAAACTCTATCCTACCTGAAAAATCGTCACGAATCAGTCGCTTGTCTGCTCCCAGAGAGTTCTGGCGACCGGCGACCGGCGGCAGAGCGAATAGCGACTCAATTTGGGTAGCAGCTACTCAGTAGCGAGTACGAAAACACTCCCATTTAAATACATGAATAGGTGTCTTGGCGAATAAGTCGTCGCAACTAGCGAGTGGCGAATGTGGAGGAAAACGTACCTTATCAAGTCGCTCACTGTGTCGTGTCCCAAGAAAGCACATGCAGACTATTAGCATAAACACTGATAAAATTAGCTACCACATGATAGGGTTAGAAATAATTTCGTTCCTCAAATATTCTGCCGTATACGATTCGCCCAAGCTTAAAGATCGATGTAGAAATTGATTATTTTTTGGAACAAAGGCCTCTCTGATAAATTAATTTTTGGGCAAGTGTTTGACTCCATTAGCCGTAATCACTATTAATATTCAACATCCAGTTTTAAATTACGCGCCAATATCTACAAATTTTCCCCAACACTGGTAAACTATTGAGACCTTTTGACAGCGCCTAATGTTGTTTTAAAACAGATGAAGTCATACATTTATTTATTAGTTTTCCTAAAATAGAATAAAGAATTTATCACTTTACATTAAAATAATGCACTAGGTTTGTTCCCGTCGCAAGTTCCCAACTGTTATGGATATATTGAGTCTGCGCAGTATCAAAAAAGCGTTTCAACAGAGCCTGAACTCTGATACTGCGCAGACTCAATATCTCCATAACAGTTAGGAACTTGCTACGGGAACAAACCTTATTATTTGAATACATTCAATATCCCATTTTCAAATTTATTACTTTCAATCAATATACTTCTACTACTCGACTATACAAACGTGCAATATCTCTTATATTGTTTATAGACATTGTTTATATTTTTAAATACATAAATGCGACCCCGTGTTTAACAGTACAAATAATATGTTTGATTTGGCCGTATAAACATATTTTTTTCTGCTACGTAAGCAAAAAATAATATCAACATATTTGGATGAATTACCCACTTTAGGGAGGTGTGTCTGGGCTTCCGACATATTACACAATTAGCACGTTCGTCATAACTTTATTGTCTCGGTTAATTTTTGGTAAATATTTGCAGACAAAATATTTAAATAAGAAAAAAAAACTTTTTGAGCTTAATATTCATAGAGAGGAATACGAGATTGAAAAAAAAAACATTGTAAAATGTAAACACTTTAATTTTTTTAAATTATTTTTGGGATATTTGCAATATTTCTGTTTCAACATTTCGGTAGCGTATTTCTGACACTTACAAAAAACTTGACACGACAAAAAATTGTTTCCAAATTTTCAAGTTCATTATATTTTTGGTAAATATGATTTTTATTAATATTATTACAATAAATTATGAACTAAGAACCCAAAGTTTTATGAAGCTCTTGTGAAGTAAAATGGAATAAGAATAAAAAGCACATGGTATAAACTGATTTTTAAAAGCATTAACAGCCAGTCTTTTTCTGTCTATCTCTAGTTTTAAACATATCTTTTTTCACCTTATATGGATGATGAATGTCCCAGTAAACGAATATCGGGATTCAAAGTAAAAGTGGGTGACAGCAGATTAGCACCAAAAATTTTAAATATAGATCTAAATAATACAATCAAGTCACCACATCGTCTAATTAGTTTGGCTAGAGCAAAACGTTGCTCATAACTAGTTCGGATTGGGCTGTAAGGAAGTCTTGTGGCTAACCTTCACATATATTCAAGTCTTCTGATCAGATGTTGAGACAGGACACCATGTAGGTCCTCAGTATTTCATAAGAGGACGAAACTAATAAATGATGACGGTGACACTTTGACGGTGATATTTATATATTAGGAATATTTGAGACTTTTGAGAGTTACCCTTCTTGCACACTGACAGAATATGATCAGACCAGAAAAAGTATTTGTTTATAATAACATCGAGATCAAATTACGATGATAGGGTCATTACCACATGATGATATATAGTACGACAAAGTAGCATCATTTCTGCCTATAATTTGGATGACACACTTATCTATATTTAGTCTGAACACCATTTAGACACTTCACTTGATTTTCTGATTGAAGAGACATATCATTTTCTGTAAGATTTGCATATATTTTAGTATCATCTGGTAGAAAGAACAGTTGTTTTTTATATCCTTAGGTAGATTAGCCCATACATAACAAAAAAAGGAATGGTTCCAGAACAGATCCTGGATTTCCACTTAAAACAGGTTTCAGCGGAGAAAATGTTCATCCCAGTCAAAAGCCTTGGTAAAATCAATATAATTAACGTCTGTAGATAAACCGTCCAATCACTTACACACAACAAAAGGTTTGTTAAAGTTGAACGTCTGTATGAAACCATGATGCTGGGAGGGGAGAATATAGTTTGTTCCCTTTTTTTTTAATAATGGGAGTATCGGAGGCAGTTTTCCATATCGGTGGTAGTGTGGGAGTCTTGGAAAAAGCATTTATTATACGTGAAATAGGATGACATACTAGAACGTGGGCACAGGATTTTGAATAATTATATGATATATTGTCGATTGTCCAGAACAGATGATAAGTTGGATTTTAGGTCTTTAGATTTAAGTTGATCTTCCACATGTTGAGAATCAAAAGGGATATTGCCAAGTGAAACTTTTATTCTGTTTACAGAAATGTATTGCAATGGTGTAGTTCCATCTTCTTGTGTGAATACATTGTTAGCATATTTATCACCAGCTTCGTTTTGTAGAAGGGATAATATGAAAAGTTTTGAAAAGAAAAGAATATAATATAAAAACTATAAGTACTATAGTATACTAGGGATGGGCTCTAGTGAAGCGTACCTTCCTGGAACACTTAGCGAACACTTAGCGATAGCTTTTTGCTTAAGTTAAAAGTGTTAACAAAAAACATAAGTTGTTAGTTTTTGGTGAGATATAATTGTTTTTTTGATTTTAAATATGTGTTAATCAGTTTTGTGGTTTTGTGTATTGAAGTGTGTATTGGTTAACGACAATACCAACTATCAATCGTTTGAAAGCATTGTTCAAAACCTATTATACTATAAACGATTCAATTTAATGCCCATTTTCTTCACGGTTTTTTTTTATTACATTATTTGTATTCTGTCCACAAACTGCTTTTCCAGAAAGTTGATTAG
>CAJUYH010008703.1:0-14954 GCA_910591685.1 Galerucella tenella
TCTCCAATTTGTATAATGCTACGGTTTCCCTTTTTAAATATACGATGTTGTTATAAGTAGATGTTGCCAGTCGGACTCCCTCATGGAGGGTACCGTACCATTATCTATAATAATGAATATTCTGCAAAATATTTCAAACGTCTACCTGTTGTCGTTATCAATATCAAACAGTATAATTATTTAAAAATAAAATTACCTAATAGTAAAAAAATTTCCTCACGGGGAATCGAACCCGGGTCTACCGCGTGAGAGTCTGGTATGCTTACTACTCAACCACCAAAGAATATGCAAATCGTTTATCTATAACGTCAAATGTATTACATACTTTTTGCTTAAAAGGAATTAAAGTTCCTACCGTGTGTACCGCGACACGTTCTACCTTTTTTTTATAATACATTCTGAGCAAAGCATATATATAATATATCATTTTGTATATAAACATAGTCATAAAATGATTTTTCGATAAAATACCGTACGCTATTGGCCATTTTTCATCCATTCATTCATACGTTTGGGTTGGGCTCAACAGCGCTTGAACTGAATCTTCGCACCATTACCCATGTTATCTACCTACTTCCATTCCATGTCTTCTATATAGGCCACCAGTTTATCTGGAGGGATCTTCAGTAGTTGTGATGGTTTTGTTATTTCCACTCCAAAGTGCTTCCGTCTGAGTCCTTGTAAGTTCTCACAGAAGCAGAGTTTCATTGTAGAGTCCAGATTTTCTGCACATAGGTTCACTTTTGTCCATCCCGTGCAAATGCTTTCTCAGGGTACAGTGTCCAGTCATCAGGTCTGTAACTGCCTTCAAATTTCTTCTACCCAGCTCCAGCAGCTTGGACGAGAGTTCCTAGTCTAACTTATTGAGTATGGAGGTGTCCATGTGTCAGTCTCCATTTGAGTTTGTGTTCCTTAACTAGCCAGTTCTCGACTTCCCCTCTTATATAATCCCTTTTGATTCCACAAAACGGTTGCGGACCTGTGAGAGCTCCTTTAGAGCCTTCTATAGCTAGCTGGTCTGCCATTTCACTACCTGCAACCCCTCCATGTGTCGGCACCCATATTAGAGACACTTTGTTGTCTCTTGCCAGCATGTTAAGGGATTCTTTACAGTTTTTTACCAGTTAAGACATAGTTGTTGGATTGCTGATAGGTTTAAGCAGAGCCTAGCTGTCAATGGTACGTTTAGGACAGATATCGGACATGTTTCCTCACCCCTTACTGATTTTATATCGTTTCATTAAACTCTCTGAAAAATTTTGCTTGGGCCACCCAACTTCTCAGGTTGTCCAAAAAATTTTCATGAGTGACAATTTTTTATTAAATGAAAATTCCTAATTTTGGAATATAATATCTCAAGCTTTGCCCTGTACATTTTGTAAACGAGTGTTCTTGACAAAAAAGCTTTTATATTCGACCGTGAGGCGTTGTGTACTCGAAATGGAGACGATGATGTAAGATCCTTGTGCCTTGCATTCTGTGCTTATCTCGACAATTTCCTTTTTTCTACATACATTACGAGCGCTTGGTCAAGTGGTTTTTATGAATTTTATCCTTGAAAGTGAACAGCACAAAAGGTGGAAATATTTGTAGCATAATCGTAAAGAAAAAACGCCGTGTTTTCAAGTGTCAAGATATCTCTATATGGATATAATGGTGGACGTGAATCGTTTGATATGTTGTCAATGAGAAAATTTTATCAATATTTGATAAAATGGCACAAAATGAATTTTTATATCTCGGAAATACCAGTGGTTATCAAAATATGAAATATCTTTGTAAAAGTGTATTAAACATTGACTTAAGGACATGTAAAAGTGTATTTTGTATTAGATAATTTTTGAAGACAATTAAGCCATTTTCTAATAAATATAATTGTTTTTGTTTTTGAGAAAAATATCAACTGCTTTTCGTGGAGGTAAGACAATATTTAAATGATTGTAGATGTATCCTAAATACACAACTATTAGCAAGAAACATTTCCTTAACAAGCTTCAGTCCTAAATAACAAATGGTCTAGATCGAGTTCGGAAAGTGAACAGAACATAAATAAATGGACCTTTTCCATCAATTTCTCGAAACGGTCTGGGAGAGCTGGACGTGGCAACAACGTACCCGCCACGTTCGTCCAAGACAAAGCTTCTGGTGGTATTTGACAAGTATACCGGAGAAAGATACAAATTAACTGCTTGTAATCCCCCAATGATAGTTTATGGCCCTAAATACAGAAGCCGTCATGATGGATAATTTCCAAGCTGTTCGGTTCAAGGTGTTTTAGTCTAAGAAAAGGATATGTACGGCCCTTCTGGGAATAACCGGAGAAAATGGACAGAAAATATAGTAAAATATTGATACTGCGGTATTTATACGTTAAGAAGAGTTTTACATCGTTTTTATTTACTTCTAGTGCCAGCAAAATAATTTCAAATACATATGTTGTCCCTTCTGATTGCAAACCAGAATGGTTGATGATATCTTGTAGATATGCCATTCCCATTTGACGTTGAAGTGTATTTCAATATCCGTCGGTGTCTATAGCCCGGGAAGTAGTTGTTGCTTCTTAGTTGAACGGTAAGTGTCTTTGGAAAATATTTTTCAGAACTTTATAAAGCGTTAGAATAATTATTATTATGCGATATCTATTTATAATTAAAGTTTTATTTCCACTTCTGGAGCATATAAAGTACCATTTTATTAACTAGTGATAGTAGTTTAGTTTAGTAGTATATAATGGAAAATACAATCGAAGCCAAACAGCAGCCATTCAACACTGTCAGAGCGGAATTTCGAATGGAATCAAATCAAATTTCAGCAATAAATATATAAAACTTCCCCCAATTTCACAGAGTATTCCAAGTGGAAAAAATATTTCCAAGCATTTAACAAGTTACCTGAAAGTTTCATCCAAATATCAGAAGAGACACTTGTTGCTGAAAGTTTGTTTGGAAGTTTCCCGACCTGTAAAACGCTAATGCGTGTCCAGTGGTAAATTTCACACGAGTTTTATAAATACTACATGTCCCTTAACTCCTCCATAAAACATGACCTGTTATCCACCCCAAAATCTATAGTGAAGCGTATTTTATATTTATAAATTATAGCCCTACCGAGGGTTGAGGAATTAAAAGGAAAATGACGCTTGGACATTGAATCCTCGTGTAACATCCACCGTTTAAATATTTTAGAATGTCGTTCACTAGGTCAAAACCTACTTTAAAAAACAGGAGCTTGATAGGGAAACATATATACAGGGTGGTTTAAAAAACGGTGACCCTGTCTCTAGGAGTTTTCTACCTATCTTAAAGAACGGGTCACCTTTTTCTGAAACACGCTGTGTATTCATATATCTACTAAGACTATATTGAGGTGGAGAGAATTCATCAAAAAGAACGATACAGCTATTAAAGGGTGTGGATTTCCGTAAAAAATTCCCGGTTCATATTACTTTCCCTAATTCAATCATTATTTTTTCTCTCTGGGCGTCTTTATACAAAACGACATGCAAAAAAGCGAAGATTCCAGATGAAATTCGGAAAATATGTTTAATATTCCCTACAAGTACAATTTCATTTTCGCGCGATGACTTTTCTGTCATTCGACTAAGATGAACTGGAGAAAATGTTCAAGCAGGTTCAAAATTCCCCTGTTTAATTCCAAGGAAACATCAACCGTTTTGCTGGGTGGAATAGAGAATAGCTCCCCGAAGGACGAAAAGGACTATTATTTTTGTTGAATTAAAGGGTTACAGTCATCATTTGAATTTTCCCCGATTTCAAAATTTCATGAAATGTTCGATGATGTGATCAAGAAAATATGTGAAATGAATGAACTACTGAAATTACATGAAATAACGGTTACAAGACCAAAAGGAAAAGGGAAAAGCCCTGTGTATATCGAGTTTTGATAAAAATGGTGTTTCTTGTCATTCAATGGAAATAATTATAGATGTTCAACTCCGGAAAATCAAAATGTGTGAAATATACAGATTGTTCAATTGGAATTTTCTATTTTAATATAATTTCCGGTTAATTTATATGTCAAGAATATAAAAGATATAAAGATATTCACCTAATTTATATGTGAAAAAATTTAAAGTTGGCCCCACTCTAACTTACCTAAATTTGAGAAAAAAACCTATTAACACCATTTGAAATTCACACGGGGGGTGATGAAGATGACCCCCTGTTGCTAGCCATTTGTATCCAAGATGCAAGACGTTCAAATGATAGTATATTCTTCAACGAGTTTAGAATGATGGCTATTATTCACGTCGATGAAGTTTCCAAAGGAGCGAGCGCAGCGAGTGAGTTTTGGAATCATCCGAGTGAATAATAGCAATTCTACACAAGTGAAAGACTATACTTTCTCCACGACTAAAAAGAAAAAAACCAGTGTGGATCGAACCTCGATCGTCCGCGCCATAGTTGACTAGTTGACCACTAGGCTATAGAGCATATTTATAAAAATGTAAAGAGTGAATATATAGGTATACGTAACTCCTATTTTTTAATCGGAACCCTTACATTTATAAATTAAATTAATTCCGGGAGGCGTACATATTCACTATCGCTACTGTTGTCCATTTTTTTCTCTTATAATACGTGAAATTATGATTTTATAATTATTTAGACGTTTCAAACGACGCGCTGTCAGAAGCGATTTGCGTTCTCTCAAGTCGCGTCCACATTATGTCGAATGGTGTCGATCGACAATCGATCGACAATCGACTACTGTAAAACTGCGTCCACATTATGTCGGGCGACCATCCACACTGGATCGACATTGTCGATCGACACCATTCGACATAATGTGGACGCGACGTATTTGACGTTTTAAAGAGACTATTTGATTCATTCATTTTGATTCATTTTAGCGCGAATTCTGATAATAGAATGTGATTGGCTAACGAAAGTGAATTTTTCTTATTATTCACTGGTGTGAAGAATTTATATCATTTTGCAGCTGAATATGTGAAAATAATTTGTGCGTTATTATTTTGTCGTGGAGAAATATATTTATACATTTATCACGATTATTAATAGATATCGCAAAATAATAATTAATTGCTTTATACGTTTTGAGAAATATTTTTCAAAGACACTGATCGTTCAATTAAGCAGCAATACCACTTTCCGGGCTATAGGCACCGACGGATATTGAATTACACTTGAAAGTCAAACGGGGTTGGTATATCTACAAGATATTTAACACTAACCATACGACAATATTACTGGAAGGTAATAATACTTGACTGTTTCGAGACCACGTGATTTGATCCAACCAATTAATAATTGTAATTACCTACCTATATTATACAGTGCTATTCAAAAGTCCCCTCCCCCCCCTCGTATCTTTTGAACGGATACACTTACATTAATAAAATTTGGAGGGGGAAAATAAAGTGTTGTAAACTTCTCCACGAATGGTAACAGGTGACGTCATAGTAATAGATGCCGTCACAGTGCCACTCTGGCCAATAATTTTGAACAGGACCTTATGGCAAGTAATATCTCGTTTCAGAGATGAGAGACCTGAGAAGAGTGAAAGGAATAACAAGAATAGATTGTATTAGAAACCAGACAATAAGAGAGGAAAAAAAGTGTTTAAGTTCAAATGGGTATTTGTGAGATCCGATCCTGTAAAAAACTTCCAAGATCTTGCCATTTAGTTATCATATCGTCCTTGTTGGATCAAGGAACGTCTATAAGAAAAGGAGATTTAATGTTTCTTGAATGACTAATTATTTTGTTTCGTTCTGCTCATATGGTGTTGTATATAGAGGGAAAGTAGCTTGAGGGAAGTGTCTGCTTCCGAGTTAATTGGCTGTTAAATAAGTTAATTGATGAAAATTGTTTTACGCTTTAGTTGGAGTTGACGTATTGAAAATCGTTCAAGTTAAGAATAAATCAAGTTGATTGATGGTTATTAACTTCGCCAGCGCTAGTGTCGCATAATATTCAACGGAATAAAAATCGAACACTGACATTTGCGCGATTTAACAGCTACTGCTAATGATACTTTGGAAGGAAAAAGTCGATATTTTCATAGATAAAAGATAAATCCGGACCTGTAACATCCTCGAGCACTGGGAAGACAAAAAGAAGAAAACAATAACCGCTTCTGAGATAAGTAGTTTAGTTTTTCCATTCGTATGAACAAAATACGTTATTTTTCTTCAAGAAAATGTTTCGTATTTATGTTTGATACAAAAAGATACACCGTTTTTGGTTTTTTTCTCCGAACAAAAAGTTTATGAGTCTTTGTTTTTGTTTCTCCAACAATATCTCACTTCGTTGTTTGAATAAGTTTCCATTTCCCCATAACATTACGCCATTACAGACATACAAGGTGTCACAAGTAATCGTTCACAGACAATATCATGCACACTTTAAAAGTTAATCCAATACTTTAAAAACTGTTCCGTGCAGATAAAATGAAGAGGAAGACTTAGTAGCCCGTGAAGGGGCCCGTTGTGCTTCTATTACCCTAACTCCTCGTGGCTTAACGGAAGCACTGCAAAAACCAAATAGTAGTACTTGGAGAAAAAGGAAGTAACGAGGATAGTGGGACAAGGCGCCAAGAATTAGGCAGCCCAAAGAGTTTATCAAGAAACAGGCTATAATAGGAGAATAATCAGGATCCTAGTTGGGCTGCTGACGGAGGAAAGTTAGCTTAACAAACACATGAATAACATTGGCAGGAATAAATCAAAATAGGGTGCAAACATACCTTTCGTAGTGGTAATGTATCTTACGTCTTTTTCTATTGTCCCACTTACAGTTCTCGTTAGGTCGTCTGTACTTTGTTGTTTACGCTCAATTATTATTTATGAAACGTGAATATCAATCTTATTGTTACATTAATTCGAATAATACAAAAATATGTCTAAATACACGAAAAAACATGTTCTCAAGTATTTTCAGTTAGAAAAAGAAGCTGGCAATCATTAATTTCATAGTCTTTTCGAATTTGGCTGAATACGATCCTGATAATTTTATTTATCAAATTTAAGGTTAGCTATATGTCAAAAAAGCAAATAAAAAAAAGTAGAACGTGTCCCGGGACACACGGTAGGAACTTTAGTTCCTTCTAAGCAGAAAGTATGTAATACATCTGACGTTATAGATAAACAATTTGCATATTCCTCGGTGGTCGAGTAGTAAGCAAATCAGATTCTCACGCGGTAGACCCGGGTTCGATTCCCCGTGAAGAAGTTTTTTTTATTGTTAATTTTATTTTTAAATAATTATTCTGCTTGATATTAATAACGACAGCAGGTAGATGTTTGGAATATTCAGCAGAATATTCATTATTATAGATAATGGTACGGTATCCTTCATAAGGGCGTCCGACTGGCAACATCTACTTATAACAGCATCGTATATTTAAAGAGGGAAACCGTAGCATTATACAAATTGGACATTCAAGAACTGTACGTTTACCACAAAAAAATTAGTGGAAACATAAAATTGAATTGTTAAATTTTCAATTTGAAGTTATATTACAATTTATAGAAATTTTTATTTTCTAGATTTTTTCTTAAGTGGGTCGTAGAAAAAATATGCTGCTCGACTCGTGTGGATTGTCCATATCGCACTTGAACTTCGTCCTCGTGCGATATGTCCATCATATCCACACAAACTACTATTTCTATCAAAATATGCCCTTTTACATTTAAAAACAATCTGCCAAATGTCAAACCAATGTATCCATCCATTTTAAAGTTATCGAATTAGAACATTCAAGTTTTCAAAATTTCAACACCCTGTATTTCGAAAAAAAAATTTGCTAGACCCCTTAATCTTCATATCATTTTGTCCAATTTTACGAGAGGAATCTACATGCAAACGTTGTAATTACCCTTAACGTTCGAGATGCTTATACCATCTTTTGCGCGATCGTATTGAAATAAATTCCGAATAAAATAATTCAAATTTCTCCGAAATGAACGGAATGTCGAAAGTGACATTTATTCTTCTCGATCAGTTTAAAATATATTTTGCATTTTGGTGAAATTGTTTTTATGCTATTTATTACTTTTCGACGTCTGAACGGTAAGTAAATCACTTACCGACGTGTTAAACTTAGAAACCAGTAAACACAACCTACCGTCCTGACAACCGATGCTGTAAATAAACAAAAAAGATCAATCGCGCAAAAAAATTATGGAAATAATAGTAAACATTTATCCGATCAAATTCAAGTAGATCACCAGCACTGCGAATACCAGCTTTGTATAAAATTTTAATATAGCATCGGTGGTTCAGTGGTAGAATGCTCACCTTCCACGCGGGCGGTCCGGGTTCGATTCCTGGCCGATCCATATGAATCGCTGCTTCGTATACGAGAAACAGACTCAGGAGAGAGCACACGCACGCAAGCAAGGCACATAACGAAGCAACGTAACATAACGTAACGTAACGGAACGGTCAGATATTTCACGTCGCGACCCCTGGTCGCTCAAACATAACCTGACGTAAAGAACTAAAGTTCCAATAAACGACATACACAGAACCCGGATATACGTCACAATCGATGACGCACACCAAGAAGGGTATTATTTCAACCATACTATACTGCGAAGGTCCGACTGGGTCTGACTTGGTTAAGATTTTCAATGAAAAACCACAATTTGCCCAGTATATAAAGGATCATTCGAAATCTAATAATAAGGACAAGTCTGGACAAGGAAAAGAATATTAAGAGGTCACAGACTGTTGGTCTGCAAAGATCGTAGTGGAAAAGCACATAAACTCCATATTTATCTCATCTCACTTGTTGGTATTTCATTAGTAGCACCCAAATAATAAACATTTTGTGATATTTTGCTCAACCTTATTATCCTTATTGCTTTCGCCACTGTTTCTAAGAACTTCACGAGATAGAAGTAGATTAGTCTCCCGTTTAAAAATTGTCAAATAATTAATGACAGTTAATAATTCGTGTGGAACAACAATCTTCTGCGAATAGTTCCTAGGGTGTTGTAGCTAGTGTTGTATCTAGTTTAGTGAGAACTTAAACATAAAATTCCATTCCTACATCAAATTACGAGTGAAATTTTTCAAATTACACAAAATACAATTTCAGCTGAAACAATTCCATCTACTATATCTCTTTAGGTCTCTTGCAGTAAGGTTGGTAATATTGATAGTAATGGGATGATTTTCGCGTGACACTTGAACATGGTGACGTAACAAATGGGAAAACTTTCTGGAATACTCTACAATTCAGGCAGAAATTTAACTTTAGATTATTACCAAGTTGGAAATTACAAATTAGAATATAAAGTAGACAAAAACTTGATACTAGCCAATTGAACATGAAATATTTGCAATAATTATTGAACCATCTGTTTGATGGGTGAATACAGGTCCCAAACATTTATTATTATACAAATCAAATTCAAATTGAAATTCTTTATTTATATCTATGTTCGCTGTTCTATGCATGCAACTGGAATTTTTGCAATGTTTGATACAAGTCATTGCTCACATATTCAAAAAAGGTAATGTAAGGAAGTAATCAAAACGTGCACGCTAGGGTGTCTCAAGATTAAGAAAGGTGCATTCGCTAAAACTGTAGGAAAACCTAGCAAAACCCACAGAACCAATTCTAAAATTAAATTACCTTTTTTGAATATAATTAGGTATACAAAGATTCTGAAAGTACTGAAAATAAATACCAAAAAAAATAATAATAAACTACAATGAGAGATTACTGTAGCCCAAAAAGCTGGAAGCCGAAGTATCCTCAATGGCATAAGGCTCAATTCCAATCAGCATTTTCTTTACATATTTTTTAAATTTTGAGAATGGAGATATATTTTTGAGTTCTATTGGGAGCAAGTTGTAGCATTTCTCAACCACCTTTTTCAAACAGGGTAGTACTGTGTATTGGATAAGAAAAAATACCTCTGTTTCGTGTATCATGCGGATGTTCTACCGTACATGAACACTCACTTTTCAAAGAACAGATCGTTTACTAAGAAGCAGCAACTACTTCTCTCGCTATATGCCACGACAGATATTGAATTGAACTTCCATGTAAGTTGGGGCTGGAATATTTTCACGATATAACTAACAATTCTGGTTTCTAATTTTTTTACATAAACGTATGATTCCGTAAATAAATATAGTAGATACAAGGCGTGTTTTTGAAGTAAGTACCGTTTTCAAAAATAAAACAACAAGTGAATATTTTCCAAAAATAATGTATTCACTTGAAAGACCACACTTAACGCCACTTTTCTACAGTAATAAGATTTTGTGTCCGATTTGCAGTATGTGGATGGGTATTATTGTGAAGTAGACCGGCACCATGTCTTTTGTAGGAAATTGCGCAGCTTTTGTAAAGTCTCACAGTACGCTGCTGCATCGTGAGGCAAAAATTCGACCAACAATACACGTTTTTTGTCTAAAACACAGTGCACATGATTGTCTGTGGATGATGAATACTGCCATTTCCATTGATTGCTGTTCCGATTCCGGTGTGAAGCCTATCCATGTTTGGTCGCCTGTGACCATAGAGATACTATGTATAGAGACAACAAGCCATAGGGCGCTCTGTGAGTGGAATTGTCCGTCTGAACTCCAGTAAAAGAGAAAGAGATAGACGATCAAAGGTTTTTCTGTCTTTGTTTGTTTATATATAGCATACACGCTATTAGAGAAAGACAGTATAAACCTCCTAGTTTTTATCTCTCTTATATTCTGACGGGTTTTAAGCTGGCTTGTTGCCTCTATTCGTAGTATTTATATGCCTGTGACAATATGGCTGAGAAAAATCATCCCCGTAGCTTCTGAATCGCTTCTGAATACAATTTTTCAAATGTTTGGACACAATTGGATGGAGAGCACTTCTTGAGACAACACGAAATTCTTCAGATTAGAACAAGATTGTGAATCGTCTCTCCTCTTTCACTCATCAAGTCATCGGTAATGACTGAAGGTCGTCCACTTTGTTCACCATCATAAAGTGAAGACTGACCCACTCAAGTACCATTCCATCACTCATAATGTTTCCACCATAAACATCACTGATTTGGCGCTGAATGTCAGTTGCTTTGAAGTCTCTAGTACTGAGAAAACGTGTTACATCATGCACATCGCAGTCGGCGGTATTTTCAATAGGTAGCAGCGTTTTGAAATCACGCAAACAGATGTAGACTTGATCATGGTGTAATAGAGTGCAAGGTGTGTTACCGCGCACGACCAATCAAAAAAAAAACTTCCAAAACACCGCCATATTGAAAAATCCGCCAATCAGGGAATAACGCGTGAAATCAAATTGACAAATAACTGAATTTGAAACGAAAACAGGAGACGAAGTCTATTAAACAAAGAAGACACTCACTTAATGTTCCAATGTTCAGAGTTCACAATTTATTACAAAAATGAACGATTACAAGTAAGATTTGGTTGTGTAGGTTATAGTTATGACAGTCATTCAAAACATTAAACATATGATTGGCAATATGGCGGCGTTTTGGAAGGTGCGCAGAGCATGACGAAAATTCGTCTTCGGTGGGAGCACACCTTCTTCACTATTACACCATGGACTCGATCAGGGGTGAGATCAAGAACGTCACACCGGTTGAAATTTTGCACTTGATTGGTGGGGGTAAAGGGCGATCGTAGTGCGACGCTCAATCGAATGAGTTCTCGTTCTCGAACGGATTTACCCTCTTGTGGTTGTTAACTATAACCATACTTTTTCAAATATTATTGTTCAACTTTCAAGTTTTTCTATTTTAAACGTAGAGTAGATAATATGGATAAAAAACGTGTCACATTGATTGCGCTCTCATTGGGAAAACAGCTGCTTGAAGGGATAGGTACATTCCAACTCAGAAAGAGGCGGAAAATGAAATGGAAATCTCTTGAATATCCCAAATCGAGTAAAAGTTGCAACCGCCGAAAAGAACACATCCAAGGTGTAAAGATTACTTCGACGGAGTTATTCCCAGCTATAAGTACTTTAAGGAGTTTCGGATGAATTTTAGAATATTTATAACTAGCCTAGTCCTAACATTAATGAATCTGGCGCCAAGAGTTTTAAACAGAAAAATTTTAAAAACCCTTTAGCCACGCCAATCTACCACAAATAAGCCTAATAATATTTTAAAGTTGAATAGGACAAGGAAATTAATTTATTTTTAAATTAAGAATTTAATAAACAATCATAGTCATATTCTAATTCTAACCGAATCGGGACTGGTGTAATTTGAGCGTCGCTCGAGTGTCGCTCTAAGGAGTTCTCGGCCTGTGGGGGAGTACACAACAAGAAGACGCTTAAGAGTTCTCGGACACAAAAATAGGTGAATTTCATACCAGTGCGATGTTCTCGAACTTAGCCCTAATGGTTCCGTTATGGCGTCTATAGAAATGTTGCTTCGTGTATGCGCTACACGGCGAGCGCAGTTCTGTGGCGGCATGATTTTGAAACGGTATTTACTTCAAAAACACCCCTTGTTTATACAGGAAGCGCGTTATTATAATATCAAATATATTATTCTTCCATATTCAAATTAAATTATCTCTAAATTTTTCATTTTAATATCGAAACCAAAGAAATAATTTTTTAAATGCTGCAACAATTAAATATTGCGACTTGATTGAATCAAATTAATATTTCTCTGGAATTGAATTTTTTTCCTAATTTATAATCTGCTAATATCGGTCTAATCAGTCAATTGAGATTTGGGCAATTAATTTAATGGAACTTTGGAAGAAATATAGCATTTTGAAACAGGAGAAAAAAAGGGGGAAAAGATCGTAAAAATAAAACGTTTTAATACAGTAACACAGCAAAACAATTTGAATATGAGCATGAATCAACTGGAGAGGTCGTTTTGAAGCGCTAAAGCAAACAATTTCATTAGATACAACCAACCGCTGAATATACGGTCACAGTCAGAGGGAATGAAACTTTTCACTTTGTTATTGCCAGTGTTGGTGCCATGCGTTTTATCCACTTCGCAATGTGAAATTTCATCGCTGTTTCAGCAGTTTTTAATATAATTTTTTTTATCTTTGGTTCGTAGCTTCGCCGTGTGGAATTTGGAATCTAATACGGCTATTTTTCCCAACACGAATTGAATTTCAACTTAAATTCCAGTTTAATGCAAATTGAGAAAACAACGTTTTGGTTAAGAATGAGAAAATCAGTTTTCCTACAGTAAGTATCAATTAAATTGAAATTGTATAACTTCTGTTCACTTTCACTTGTGCCTGATACATCATTCTTGAGTCCTGATTGTTTGATCTTTTGATTTTTTCCAATAAATTTGAACTTTCGTATTCAGATTACACTGAAACATAATCAATTATATCCATTTCAAATTTTTTAACAAGTGGTCTTTTTCCCAAAATCACTTTTCAGTCCATAAATTGAACACATGTCATTGTTCTCACATTACCGCTTTCTGGAAACCAAACTTTATACCGATTATACGGCTCGAATTATGGAAAAGTTACTTTCAAAAGTAAACTTTACTGATTTAATGAATTTTCACGGCATTTTTAATTAACTTGAAAATTTTTTGACAATTCCAAAAACCAATCAAATTTCCTCATTTTATATCATATGAACAATCTCAGCCAATCATGTCAACATTACACTGAAAACAGACCATGGGCAATTTTCACACGTTGCTATGGATACATATTAATTTATTTCGATTTTGAAGTTTCGAATATTTAATATTTCGAAATGTCACGATTTGGTTGTATGTAATACTGGAAGAAAAAATTTTCTATCCGAATAACCCTCGGGCATTGATAAATGCTCAAAAATTTTATGACAACTTTCTCAAGCTTGTTGCTTGTAGGCAACAGACCTCCGCCTACGGCGTCGGTCTGTTTCCAAGCAACAAGCTTTCGAAATCTGTCATAAGATTTTTTCGAACAATTATCAATGTCCTTGGGTTATTACTACTGAAAATTATTTCAAAATCAAGTTAACGTATTTACTTTCAAACAAAAGCATTTTCTTATAGTAAAGTGGAACTTCATTTCTACATTGATTCTCCTTGATTGATGATTATTCGGTACCATCAGTTAGAGTCTTAGAGTCCTCGACACCACTTTGTTTCCATACCCACCCCTTGTTTCAAAATTTTCGACAGGAAAAATGCTCAAAATTTTTTCTCCAGGGGTTTTTTGAGACGAGAAATTGACTAGCACAGTTTGTTTTTGTTAAAATCATTTTTTCTCCTTCATATGGAGTCATGGAATTTTCGAAAATCCAGTTTTCAAAACAAAAGATACTATACTTATAACTTGACTAATTGGATACCTAGATAAAACGTTCTAGTTTTCACCAATCGATTCAGAGGAAAATTTTACATATTTCAGTGAATTTTTAGTCGATAATTCATGGCAATAATGGAGTTAGCAGAAAGCAGTTTATATTAAATATTTCCATACCATACTATTGCTCCAAAATTTTCGACAAAAAAATGTTTTTGACAAAAAAATGCAATGCTCAGTTTTTCTTGAGGGGTTTTGTTGGGAGGAGAAACAGTTTGTTTTTGTATAAAATCATTTTTTCTTCTTCATATGGAGTCATGAAATTTTCGAAAATCCACTTTTCAAAACTAAAGATACTCATAACTCGACTAATAGGCTCGTTTACTAAAATTTTTAAATCATTTTTAACTGTCGTAAAACAAAGTACTGAGGATAAATATATGATTCTGAAAATTTCATGTCAATAGAATATGTCGTTCTCCTAATACAACCAATTAAACAAGCATACCGTAGCGGGGCGAAGACTATAACTGTGACGTCACCGAATATGAAAGTTAATGTGCACAAACATTACGCTTCTGACTGTAACGTGCCTCGCGTAGAATTTATTTATTTCTAACTACTTACAAAATTTTGTGTGTATAAAATAAAATGTGTGGACCTTATTTTGGAAAAGCAGACTAATTAAATTTTCCAGAAGTGGAC